>CM060900.1:12040000-12092500 GCA_030762935.1 Hymenopus coronatus | reverse complement strand
GTCGGTAAAATACCAAACTTGGGATTTAAGTTTAATATCTTCCAAGGATGTAACACGAAGATTTTGAGAAAAATTCCCCCATCACAAACTACCCCTTACATGGGAAAAAATTCGAATTTTTTTATTTTCTCAAAAAAGACTTTAACTATTTTTATCAAAATATCGTGTATTAAACATATTTGCATGGCAAATAAGATGTATATCTTGAATTTTCTGGAAATACACTAAAAACCTCTTTATTCTAGAGTAATTTAGCTGAATTTTGTGTAACTGGTAAACCGTAAGAGATAGACAAACTTACTACGAAAAAACGTAGATATCGTTAAAACACACAATTTATGTCTTTTTCGTGGAATTGGTCATTTCTGAGATAATCCTGCTTATTTGTTTCAGATTTAAAATAAACTTTTTCTGATGCGGAAAGTTGTAAACTCCTGGCCATACAGAGAAACGGATTTCAACCACATGGCAACCAGGTTTAAAAGATTTTACTATCCTTTTTGCCTAGTACACTCTCTTATGTTCTTTCTACTTACAAGGAACTCTAGTGTTTATCTCGATTATCATAGAGTAAACAGAACAACTGTTTTTAACAATAACTGGTTATAGCGATGAAGAGAAAGTCATGTGAATGGAACACATCAGAGTTTTATTTTAATAAGGAGGAGTAGAGGCTGGGGTATAAATTTTTTTGTTTGTTTTTTAATTTTTGAATGATATTTTTATTTTATTGTTTTTTATTTTTTATTTACCTTTCTTTCCTTTATTTATTTTTTGTTTTGTTTTACACAAGCTGTAAAAAGCTTTAAAGCCAGTCAAAACAAATACAGCGTACTTTTCTTCTTCTTCTTCTTCTTCTTAGTTTTCTTCATTTGCGATACAGATCCCCGAACATTTCTTTGGGCGCACTTCAGTCTGAGGCTTATTGTGCTATCTGTGTCGTTTAGAGCCAACATCCCTTAAGAAGGAGTGCAACCTTGCAATGGGATTGGATGAAACTTCTTCTGGCTCTATCAACATTTTCCCAAAAGCTTTGTACCTCCTGAGAGCATAAAATGTGCTGGGTTGCGTACTAAGTTGCCCTGAAGCACTCCAATTGTGTTAAGATGCTTTTTTACAGGGACATGCCCTGTGAGGAGGACAGTAATTGTTCTCAGCTGAAGTCTGCTACATTTTAGCAGGCTCTTAGCTCTTTCCTCACATGGTCCTTTGATAAATAGTTTCCAGGTCTGTTTCCTGGGGTTTTACGCCAGGTCTCATGATGTTCTCTTTTGGACCAGTTATTGATAGCTTCTCTAATGAAACACCGAGATGTTCCTAGAGCCGGCTCTGGTCCAATAGCTGCTCCTTGTCTTGCAAGTTCGTCAGCTTTTTCATTGCCCTCTATGCCTTTATGGCCCGGTACCCAGATGAGGTGAAACTCATTCTGTTCTGCAGGTCATTGAGCATATTTAGACAATTTTGAACCAGTCCTGTTGTAACCTAATGATTACTAAGAGCCTTAAGTGCAGCCTAACTGTGCACCTTTTGTTTTCTTTGTTGCTGTTGTTGTTATTATTATTATTACTATTATTATATTATTATTATTAGTATTATTATTTAGTTATTAAGTGTCGAGAACTCGCAAGCAGCTGCCAAAGAGCCGTCGAAAAGTGCTCCTGGCCTAATTGGGAGGACGGAGGACATGATTACATCAGCATATTTACTTGGGGAGAAATAGCAAACAAATTCAGAGTTCATTTGTCTCCGCACGATGACAAATTGTTGGTGTAGAGCGGGTCGAAGTTCATCAGCTTTTTATTTCAAGCTACCTGACAGCGACAATCACAAACGGAGTGCAAAACCCAAATGTTAACAATTTCAAATTAGAATATTCGTCTAGCGATTTTAACAAAGCACTTGCTTCTGTTCAAGAAGTAAAGAGATTGTATCTGTATCAGAACTGAACTATATAAATATATTAAAACAGGAACATGCAGAAGTTCCTTTACATTATACCAGGTGGCCCAAGTGACCCATATTTGACGTGCACAGATATTCCTTTATGCTTTAAAAGAGTTGCAGAACTCAACCGTGTTATTCCAAGTTAAAAACCTGCCAGTGGAGAACTGGCGAGAGCGTCCTTCGTTTCCCCTCTCAATGAGCACGACCCGCTCACCACCTCCGCTGATAAACAGGGGGTTAAAAAAAGGTCGCTCTCGCCAGTACTCCACTGGCCGGTTTTAACTTGAAATAACCCGGCTGAGTTCTGCAAATCTTTTAACGCACGTGTCGCATATGGGGTAGTGTTTTCTTTCTCTACACGTTCTATGTGCATAGTGTATAGAGAAGGTATTCATTCCACCCAAAAATTCGATACCGAGATTTCACTGGAAATATGCGTTTTAGGGCCCCCTGTATAAAAAAAAATGGTTGAGAAAAGTCTGGTTGTGTGTGTGTGCGCGCGCGCGCGCGCGCGACCGTATGTCTGTGAGCACGATAACTCAAAAACGACATCTTCCAAAGATGCGACACAAAGGTTTTCAGGAAAATCCCCCCACCCAAAACTACTCTTTACTTGGAAACATTTTCGACACCAACGACTTTGATTGAAATGCCGTATATTAAAGAAATTTACACGCCAAACAAAATGCACACCTTGAATTTTCTGGGAGTAGCCTCTGAAGGCCTCCTTATTCTGGATGGATTTACATAACTAGTAAACCGTAAGCGATGGACAAAAACGTACTACACAAAAATGTAGATCTCGTTAAAACACACAATTTATGACATATACATTTTTTTTCGTGGAGTTGACCATTTTTGAGACATTTATTGTTATTGGTTTCAGTTTTAAAATACTTTAACTTTTCACATACGGGAACTTGTCAGCTCCTTGCAATACAAAGAAACGGATTTCATCCACATGGCAATCAACTTTTAAAATATTTGGTTATCGTTTTAGCTTAGTCAATTCCATTATTTCCCTTCTACTTCCAAGAAAGCATTTCTGCTAATGTTTTTCTCGATTAGTATGAAGTAGACAGAAGAATAAGCTTCTTAACAATACTTT
Source organism: Hymenopus coronatus (assembly GCA_030762935.1). Taxonomy (NCBI): domain Eukaryota; kingdom Metazoa; phylum Arthropoda; class Insecta; order Mantodea; family Hymenopodidae; genus Hymenopus; species Hymenopus coronatus. Next base: position 12,089,448 of record CM060900.1, on the reverse strand, counting down.
GTTATAGAGGTGTAGAGAAAGTCATGTGAGTGGAACACATCAGATTTTTTGGATAGTGTTTAACGCCCACTTTTACTACAGATGGCACCACAGGCGACATGGTATACTTCGTATATCCATAGTCATGAGCAGTATTGAGAGGCTCTGGTGAGTAAGACTAATCCCGGAAGAGCGGAGGGTCCTCCCAAGCAATCAAGCAATGCTTATAGATTTTACAAAATCCAAACTTGAAGAAAACCAGCCACAAAGACTTGGTAACTATCTGCACCCGACTGTTAAAGTGACTTTCTCCTTTTAAAAGGGACCATCCTTTTGAATTCTTCAATAATATCTTCTGAACCGACATCCATTGCCGGTTACGTTTCTGAAACGGTAGTAATAACTTCTCTATTCTCCGTCCAGCCTTAGTTCACCGGTAATGTAAACAAAAGCAATAGGTTGTAATGGCTATGATTGGTTGCTGAATGTTTTACTGCTTTTCTCCATCACAAAATAGTTCCTCTAAAATTGCCTAATGAGTACAGAAATATCGTATTACACTGTGCAATGTTGTCTAAATAAGGAATGATTAAGGAACAAAATCTATTGATCATTTAATCATTACTTCTTTATAATAACAATGCATATCCGTTGTGCAGTTCAACGGCTGCTTCTAGTCAGCAAGTAATGGCAGAAACATGTAATACCAGTGTGGTGAAACATAAACAAAGAAAGAATTATTCCTAGTTTTGTGAAAAGTACATTATCTTTCTCATTATATAATATTCTTGGCTTAGCGGTAGAATTTACCGGTGTTTCCGAAAGCAGCATAACGTGTGCAAAACTTTTAAATTAGCCGAGGTGCGACATCTTGTGCAAGCAGCTCTTCAACAAGTGACAGCTGAAAATGCAGTGAATGTGTATCACACATTGTTTGGGAGGAGTAACAAAGTAAGATTTGGAAGGAAAGGTGGACATTGTCGTTGGCCCACTAATTATCAATCTCTTTGATGATTCAGACAGTTCGATTGCAACTGCAACAAATGACTCGAATCTTGAAGTAGTGGGACCAGTTCCATCCTCAGATTAGCTTTTCTGGTAAGTTACTACATTATAGCACTATATAAAAGAAACGTGCAGTGTATGGTTATGCATATGTGAACGCTAAAATTCGAAAAAAAACAACAAAAAAAAACAACTGTTGGATCGATTTATGTATGCAATACTTCAGCAAACTTTCAAAACAACATGTCCGCATTTTATAATTTTACGGGAGAATTATACATTTTGCACTGAAAATATAACGACTCGCCTACCTGTTTCATGTGTTTTATTTATTATACATTTAATAGAGTTAATCATTACCTGTTAACAGGGAAAGTAGGTGGCAAGTTCTTCTCCTGCAACCGCAGGTTCGCCGGTGAAGTAAGAATGGACAGATAATAGCTATCGTTGTTCCATTGTAGATCTTAGTTTGGTTGTAACGGGTGAAGCCTAGTAACTTGAATGTTAGAATATTTTCTCACACCTCCCTGACCAACACCATGTATGTACTTGTGACTGCTGACACTAAGGGTGCTCGGAATAGGGATGGTGTGTCCACAGTGTATCCTCCAATCACCGAAGGGTTTCAATGTCTACCCCAATTTTCTAAGCATTCCGTTCCAAACATCCCAATAGATATATTCATCGCGTGTGTGTACAGTTTAAACATTTGTTTATATACACACCTGTTTTAACGCTAATCCTTCTGCAATCTTCCTATTTTGTTTGGTTTTACTACAAAACAAAGTACCTTAGCAGCTAAACCGAGCCCGGTGGCTCCGGCGTTTCGCCTGGGACTTGCATTCGGGAGGTCCGGGTTCGATCCCCGTTGACCGCTCACTCTGACCCTGGGTTTTTCTGTGGTTTTCCTGGGGCCGCTTAGGGGGTGCTGTATGTCTACCACGGTTCCTTTCCCTTCATCTTTCAGGTCGGCGCAGGTGTGGCTTGAGGCTTTGCAGGCAGATGGCACGGCTGCTTGCTCCGAGTGAAACTCTCTTCCTCCTGGTTGCGTTGGTTGAGGCTAGGTGCTGATGTAGAGGCCTCCTTCCGGTCTCCCGGCGCCTGTATAGCCTCCGTGGCGCATCTGGGCTGCCATCGTGAAACTGTTAGGGACTTCCTACGTCTCTGGGCTTAGCTCCGTCGTTTCCTATGTGTTGGCCTGTGGTTTCTCCTCCTCTCATCCCTCCCCGGGAGGGAGGTGGGCCGCAAATGATGAGTACTTGGTCGCAGTTGCCGAGGTGTGTGTGTCTGTGTGTGTCTGTGGACAGCATAGCTCAAAAACGAAAAGACCGTTGAATACCAAACTTGGTATTTAAGATTGGTGTCTTTCAAGGATGTGACACGAAGATTTTCAAGAAAATCCCTCCTCCACAACTACCCTTTACATGGAACTTTTTTCGAAAATTTTGATTTTCTTAAAATTGGCTCTAACGATTTTGATTCAAATATGGTATATTAAAGATATTTACCTGACAAAAAATGCATATCTTGAATTTTCTGGGAATAGCCTCTGAAGACTACTTTATTCTGGATCAATTTTACGGAATTTTGCATAACTGCTATACCATAAGATATGGACAAAAACTTACCACACAAAATCTGTAGAGCTCGTTAAAACACTCAATTTATGTAATATACATTTTTTCGTGGAGTTGATCGTTTTTTTAGATATTCCTTGTTTTTGTTTCAGCTTTGAAAAACATACCTTTCTCATACAGGAATTTGTCAGCTCCTGTCCATACAAACAACGGAACTTCAGTGACATAGTAACCAGCTTTTGAACAATAATTCGTTACAGAGATGTAGAGAAAGTCACGTGAATGGAACACGTCAGATTTATAGTAAAATTTGCTTTCAAATGTGAATACTACATTCAACTGTTTCAGCGTCATTGTTGTCTGATATTTCGTAGCCGAGACATAACACAGTATATTATTTTATAAAAATCTCATGTGTACCATTCACATGACTTTCTCCATAGCCCTGCAACAAATAATTCTTAAAAAGCTTATACTTCTATTTACTTTATGCTAATCAGAAAAAAATAGCAGAAATAGTCTTATTACTCGCTTCCTTGTAAGTAGAAGCGAAATAAGGGACAACCGTAGGTTAAAGTGATAGCCAAAAGCTGGTTGCTATGTCAATGAAGTTCCTTTGTTTATATGGATAGGAGTTGACAAGTTCCTGTATGAGAAAAGTATACGTTTTTCATAGCAGAAACCAAAAATAAGGAATGTCACAAAAACGACGAACTCCACGAAAAAAAAATGTATATAACATAAATTGTGTGTTTTAAAGTGCTCTACATTTTTTGTGTAGTAAGTTTTTGTCCATCTCTTACGGTTTAGCAGTCATTCAAAATTTAGTAAAATTCATCCAGAATAAACTACTCTTCAGAGGCTATTCCCAGAAAATTCAAGATATACATTTCATTTGTCAGGTAAATATGCTTAATATCTGAAATTTTAATCAAAATCGTTAGAGCCATTTTTGAGAAAATCAAAATTTTCGAAAAAAGTTTCATGTAAAGGGTAGTTGGGGGTGGGGGGATTTTTCTCAAAATCTTCGTGTCGCATCCCTGGAAGATACTAAACTTAAATACCAAGTTTGGTATTTTACCGACTTTTCGTTTTTGAGTTATCGTGTTCACAGACACACGGACACACACACACACACACACACACACACACACACACACACACACACACGGACCTTTTTGTGAAAATGCTTTTTTTGGATATTGGGGATCCTAAAACATATATTTCCGGTGAAATCTCGGTATCGAATTTTTGGTGGAGTGCAATACTTTCTCTATACACTATGTACATAGTGCGTATGGAGAAAGTAAAAATGCACATCTATTTCTTATTTTAAGCTGTACCCAATGTGAAAATTGGATTTATTGCGCTCACAATACCTACATAGAAGCGTTCATCGTTTGAGAAATCTATTAATTTTGGGATCATGATGAGTCAAAACCTTGAACACCATAATCTTAAAAATGCCAAATTCCCCAATTTTGGGTCTCCTATTATATGAGAGTAACAATTCATTGTATTTCATATTTGACACAGTATAAAATAAAAATGTAACTCAGAAATATACTTTTCATTTTATTGTGCATCGAATATGAAATACTTTGGTTTTAATTGTTTTTTCACGCAAGCCGTGTGTAGGACAGGAGTTGGATATGTAGAGTCAGACTGAAACATTCAATGCCATAGCCGGGATCTACCGGTTGCTCTGCCACTGAGCTACCATGGCACTTCATCCAACCCCTGTCCCCCCCCCCAAAAAAAAAAACCAATACCCATTGACCATAATAGCTGGCTATAGTATGAATCCTGGGCTTAAAGCACTTACAACATTGTAAGTCGCCATTGAGGTTGTCATCTCGAAATAATTTGAGACATCCTTGTATAGTTTACCGGGAAACATGCGAGTAAGTTGAGAAATTCAATGCTATTGCAGCACTTTGCCATGGTAGCTCAGTGGAAGAGCAACCGGCCAGAGACCGGGAGATTCGTGGTTCAAATCCGGGGTATGTAATTGAATTTTTCAGTCTGACTCTACTTATGAAATGTATAATAGGTGGGGGCACGACATTGGGTATTTTTAGGATTCTGGTGTTATAGCGTTTCTTATTGTATTGAAATGTCATAATCGGTAAAATTTCTCAAAATTTGACCTCATCTATGTAATATGAGAGCAATATTTCCAATTTTCACGTTGAATGCTACATAAAATCAAATATGTGTATAGATTTAAAAATAATATATTTTCCAAAGTTGGGTCATATTAACTCACTAAAAGCCAAATTAGCTCCAGTGTATGTTAAAAGGTTGAATACTGTATTATAGCAACACTTCCAAGCTAACAAATATCAAATAATTATGATCCGGAATGACAATTGAATGCAATATTCAAATTTGAACGTTAATTTAACAAACAAAACTGTCCAGGATTAATGTCACTATTGTACAATGTACATAGTGGATAGAGAAGGTATTTTACTCCACCCAAAAAAATCGATTCCGAGATTTCACCGTTTTGATGTCCCCTGTGTCCGAAAAAAAATTTACTTTCTCTACACGTTCTATGCACAAAGTGGATACACAAGGTATTGTATTCCACCCAAAAATTCGATACCCAGATTTCACCGTAAAAATATATTTTGAGGTCCCGAGTCCAAAATCATTTTTAGGAAAAGGTCCGTGTGAGTCTGTGGACGGCATAGCTCAAAAACCACATTTGGTATTTGAGTTCAGTATCTTCCAGGAATGCGACACGAAGTGTTTCAACAAAATCTACCCATCCTAACTACCCTTTACATGGAAAAAAAGAACCCTGAAAATTTTTATTTTCTCAAAAATGACTCTAACGATTTTGATTAAAATATCGCATATTAAGGATATTTACATGACAAAGAAAATGTATATTTTGAATTTTCTGGGAGTAGCCTCTGAAGATCTCTTTATCCTGCATGATTTTTATTTAATTTTGCATAACTGGTAAACCGCAAGAGATATACAAAAACTTACTGCACAAAAAACGTAGATCTCCATAAATCACACAATTTATGTCATATACACTTTTTCGTGGAGTTGGCGGTTTTCAATATATTCTTTGTTATTGATATCAACTTTAAAATACTTAAACTTTTCTGATAAGGGAATTTGTCATCGCTTGGTCACGCAAAGAAACGGATTTCAATTCCATAGCAAGCACATTTTAAAACAAATGTCTATCGGTTTAGCCTAGTGTATTCTCTTTTTTTTTTTTTTTTATTGCTTCATTTGTATAGCCCCCTTTAACATCAATGGTCATATCGGGGGCTTTCACTTGTGAAACTGTAGGTTCAGAACATTTGGTCAAACTTTATATTACTAAACACACGCACATTCACTCTCACATTCATACTTCCAGACTCTATGGGGGATAGGGAATAATTCCGGTTAAAGAAAAATTCCCCGCCCCAGCCGGGAATCGAACCCGGGACCTCCGGGTGAGAAGATTTCCTTATTTTCCTCCTGTTTTAAAGGAATTAAACAATAAGACCGTTTCTGCTGTTTTAGAATGAAACAGAGAATAAGCTGCAATTAACAATACTTTGTTACAGACATGTAGAGAAAGTTATGTGAATGCAACACATCAGATTTTTACTTTCACTGCACGTACTATGTAGGCACATAGTGTATAGAGAAAGTTTTGTATTTCACCCAAAAATTCGATGTCGAGATTTCACCGGAAATATATGTTCAAAACATATGAGTCTCTGAGTCCGAAAAAAGAGTTTTGGAAAAAGGTCCGCGTGTGTATATGTGTGTATGTGTGTGTGCATGTGTGTATGTGTGTATGTATGTGTGTATGTGTGTGTATGTGTGTGTGTGTGGACAGCATAACACAAAAACGTAAATACAGTTAAAACCAACTTGATATTTAAGTTTAATATCTTCCAGGGATGCAACACGAAGATTTCAAGAAAATCTCCCCACCATAAACTATCCTTTACATGGAAAACATTTTCGAACATTTTAATTCTCTCAAAAATGGTTGTTACGATTTTAATAAAATAACGTAAATTAAGGATATTTACATCCCAAATAAAATGTATATTTTGAATTTTCTAGGAATAGCCCCTGAAGACCTCTTTATTCTGGTTGAGTTTTGCAGAATTTCGCATAACGGCTAAACCGTAAGAGATAATCAAACACTTACCTTACAAGAAATGTAGATCTCGTTAAAGCATAACATTTATCTCATATAAGTTTTTCTTGTAGAGTAGACCGTTTTCGAGTTATTCAATCTTATTGGTTTCAATTTTAAACTAACTTCTCTCAAACGGGATCAAGCAAAGCGAACCGAACTCAACTGTTCACATAGCGACCAGCTTTTAAAAAACTTGACTACCGCTTTAGCCTGATGTATTCCCTTATTACCCTTCTACTTACAAGGAAATAGGTAAGAAGACCAATCCTGCTAATATATATCTAGATTAATACTACGTAGATAAAAGAATAATATTTTGTGAGAAGATTTTTCATGGGGCGATAGAGCGATTTTGTTGACTTTTACAGGCGTGACACAATCAAATATATTGGAGTTCTTATTGTTTCGCTTAAGAACATTTAAATAACTGTCAGCTCTTATGTGCTGTTTAATAGCACTTCGTTTCATGTTCTTAATATTTTTTTATAATTCCTTCATCAACATGGTCTCAGATTATTTTTTTTTTCAGCAAACCGTGTGTAGGACAGGAGTTGGATAGGTAGAATCAGACTGAAAAATTCACCACGGATCTCCCGATCTCTAGCCGGCTACTCTGCCACTGAGCTACCATGGCAACCTGCGGGCATAACATTGATTCTTTCAACTGCTTCGTATGCTTCCCGGTAAACCACAAGGTGTTCTCAAAAATTCAGTCTGACTCTACCTATCCAACTCCTGTCCTACACACGGCTTGTGTGAAAAAACAATTAATCCAATACCAATTGACCATAATAGTTGGCTATACTATGAATCCTGGGACTTAAGTACTTAAAACATTGTAAGTCGCCATTGGGGTTGTCATCACCTTGTGGTTTAACGGAAAACATACCAGTCAGTTGAAAGATTCAATGCTGTGCGGTCATGTTACCATGGTAGCGCAGTGGCAGAGCAACCAGATAGAGATCAGGAGATCCGTGGTTCAAATCCGGCAATGGCATTGAACTTTTCAGTCTGACTCTACCTATCCATGTTAGGTCTTGGTCCGACAAAACGCTGGATATTTTTTTGAACTTTCCCTGCACATTTTTGGTTTGCGTGGATTTGTATATGTGGCTTGCAGGATATCTAGATGCCCAAGAAATAGTAGTTTGTTCAAGTATTTGCGCTTATTATTATTTACAAATATTCCACTTTCTATAAGTTCGAACAAACACACACGTTTTACTGATTATATTGACCCGAACTGAGCTCTGCATGTTTTGCAATCCGATATATAACTCAGCTTATAAATAAGAGCATACTAAAAACAGTTTATCATGCATATTTTCATTCATTGATGCCCTATGGAATAATATTTTGGGGAAATTCAATAGCGGCTAAAAAGGGTTCATCAAGCAAAAATAAAGTAATCAGAATAAAAGCAGGGTCAAGATGATCAACTCACTTCAAACCACTTTTCAAAATGTTTGGAAGTTTACCATCAGCCTGTGAAAATATTCTGGCCATATTGCCATTTGTAATAAATAACCCAGAAAAGTTTACAGAACATGCGGATATTCATAACAAAGAGAGCAGACATAGACAGGACTTACATAGATCAACAAATAATTTGCAGTCATTCCAAAAAGGGATTTACTACAAAGGAACAGTTTTGTTTAATTCACTTCCCTCTTCTATAAACGAATTGCAAGTGAACAAAAACAAATTTAGATCAGAATTAAAGAGACATCTTCTTACTCACACCTTCCATACAGGGGAGGATTTCATTCAATCAAAAACATCGCCCTCCGTGGTGTAATGGTTACCATATACCCCAGGTCGCGGGTTCAAACCCGGCGGAGGACGATGGATTTTTTCGGGTGTAAAAATCCTTAGCATGGCTTCCTTCGGAAGGGAAGTAAAGCCGTTGGTCCCGTGTCGTAGATTTACGGCACGTAAAAGAACCTCAAGCCTGATAAGAGAGGCCTCTGAGCAAAATTAAGCGGTCTTTCACGCCCAGTATTGAATAGGACGCTGAGAACCACAGCAGTTAAAGAACGTCCATAAATAACACGCCGTTTCCTTTCAATCAAAAAATAGTATGGTAGTAATGTAACATTGTAAATATAATAAACATGAATATTCTAAGAATGCATGCATACGAGTAGGTTTTTGGAAAAATACATGTAATTGTAAATTATGCAAAACTGACACCTCTGAAAATTCATTGTTAGAGTTATTATTTATGAATAAATGTATCAATAAGTATGAATAAATGTAATTTTTTACATGACCTACATCCTAGAGTTTGGGCATGGAGTCTAGTCACAAAATAGGATCTCAGATTGCAATGTTGTGTCTATGTACGTAAGTTCGAAATGCTGCTTAAGGGAGAAGTGCTGCTTTTATACCATTTTTGTATACAGTCATATATATATATAAGTGTTCCTTTGAGCAAATCACTTGGTTTTGGTTAATAAACAGGGAGATTTTGTTAAAAAAAATTATGCTCACAGACCTATGTTGTCATCCACCCTGCTTTCTTCTACATTTTTTAATTTCAAGGCATAATTTTTAGCACCAAGCATTGCTTATGTTCCTTTTTGCACTAAAATTAGGTTTGAAATGTTGTGGCAAATTACGTAGGCATATTCTTAAGGAATTTCTTGTATCTGAAATTGTGTTAACCATATTTTTGCTTCAGTTCAATTGCTTCCTTAATGATTCGGTAGTTTGAAGCGTGTTTCAAGCGTGTAGACTTATGGGGTCGATTCGCTGAAATGTCATCAAAAATATCTGATGTGTTACACCTACATGACTTTCTTTAGCTCTTCTACAAACAAACTTCTTACAAAAGATTTCTAAGTTCCACACCATGATAATCGAGACAAACATTAGCAGAATGTTCTTATTACTTAGTTCCTTATAAATAGAAGGGAACTGAGGACATGCACTAGGCTAAAGCGATAGACAAATGTTTTAAAAGCTGTCGTGTGATTGTCATTACAAATCGCTTCCTTGCTTGGCCAGGAGTAGAGCAAAAGAAAAACGGACACTTCCTGTCGGAGCAAAGTGCAAGTACTTTACAATTAAAACCAATAACAAGGAATCTCTCGGAAAGGGTTACCTCCACAACAAAAATGTGTGTCTTGACGAGATCTACATTTTTGTACATTAAGTTTTTGTCTATCTCTTACGGTTTAGCACTTAATAAACATTTGGCAAAACTCATCCAGAATAAAGAGGTCTTCAGAGGTTATTCCCAGAGATTTCAAGATATACATTTTATTTCAGTTGTAAATATCTTTAATATACACTATTCTAACCAAAATCGTTGGAGCCATTTTTGAGTAAATAAAATTTTCGAAAGTTTTTCCATGTAAAGGGTAGTTTGTGGTGGGGGAATTTTCTTGAAAATCTTCGTATCGCATCCTTGAAAGATATTTAATCTAAACACAAAGTTTGGTATTTTACGGTCTTTTCGTTTTTGAGCTATGCTGTCCACAGACACACACACACACACACACTACACACGCGCACACACACACACAAGACCTTTTTCCAAAAAGTCTTTATTCGGACTCAGGGGACCCCAAAACATTTATATTTCCGAAGAAATCTCGACATCGAATTTTTTGGTGGAATACATTACCTTCTCTATGCAGTATGTACGTTGTACATATGGGGCTATTTAACTTCGTTAGATTTAATCGCTCACTAAAGCCGGGAAGATGCTGGAATTCATCGTGATCGTCATTGTTGTTTCTATCATACTCTCTCTGATGATTAAGCTGGTTAGCTCTGTCAATAACAGCCTATTCAGCTGAATTGATCAACATGCCATATTGACCCACAGCGCTCTATATCATAGGCGCCGACTTGTTCTACATTTGGCATTTACAATATAGCTGGTATTAATAAAATATACAAGATGATTCAAAAATACTTTTACAAAGTTTGGGGACAGGTTCCTTAGATCAAAACAAGAAAAAAATGTTCATATAAACACATGTCCCCAAACCGTTCTTTCTCGATTTATTGAGGTTCAAACTCAAAACATTTTAATGTGACACATTAATCTGTTTTTGACGTTTCCAGCTTATTAGGATGTGTTCCACACAAACATCACTTATGGCAAATGTCCTCCTCTTGCGCATGCTCTCATCGAAGCAAGGAATGTCAAATACTCCCAGTCGGTGTCGTATGATTTCCCAGGGTTCCATGGCACGTAGATTAAGAATGTGTTCATCAGGGAGGTCTGCTGCATAAACCAATGGTTTAAGGCGCCCCCAAAAAATAAAAATCCAAAGGACTGAGATCAGGGAACGTGCAGACCATGGAATGGTCCCCCTCTACTTATCTATTTGTAATGCTAGATACCAGCCAGTGCATCTCGAACAATGAAACTAAAATGTGCTAGAGCTTCATACGTAAACCACACGTTTCTTCTTATTCGCAGAGGCACATTTTCTAATAAGTCTGGGAGAGTGTTGTGAATGAAGTCCCTGCTGGGGGAATGTATTACACATCTGATAAATGTTAACAAGCAGCCATGGCAACACAAGGCCAACTCTGCAGGGTAAAATGGACCAGAAGTCTTCTATGAATGAGCGTATAAATAAATGAAGTTATTAGGTTGGACCCGGAAAGCCGTTGAAGGCGAGTTTCATTAAAAACTTGGTAACGCAGAAACGAAGCGTTTTAGAGCATATGTTCATATGAACACATTTTCTTGTTTCGATGTCACGAATCTATCCCCAAACGTTGTAAAAGTGTTTTTGAACGTCCTGTATAGAGCGATTAAAAGTAATTATTAGAGACTGCGATTTTTAGGTGATATAAACCTTTATTTTAGGTTCGTTGTGTGCTTAAATAGGTTTTAATTACTTTTTTAGGATTTTACTTGTGGATCAATACAGACACCAACCATTTTTTTCACAAAAGTTTACATTGTCAAAGATATCCATAAAAGTCACACAGAGAATTGATTTTACTGCTTTTTTTGTAGTTTTTCTTTTTAATTTTTGGAATTGCAGTAGGCAGTTACATACAGACCCAAATTTTCTGGCATAAAAGTTTTCTCGCTTGCCTCTCATCTAGACGGCCCGCATGTGGGATTTATGGTGGACGCAGCGGCGTCAATGCGGTTTTTCTCCGGATCCTCCGGTTTCCCCTGCCACTCATTCCACCAATTGTTCCATTATCAAACTTCCTATCATTCATGTCGCTTGCATTTCACATCACTGCCTCACCACTTCCTCAAGTTCATGCCTGATACGGGCCGACCACTCTTTCCAGGTTCTCCATTCTGTTATTTCGTGCCGTTGGTTCCCTGACAGGCTTCCGACCCCTAGGCATCGGCTTGTAAGTCCTAGGGGGTATCAGTCCTAGAAATGCGGGGAGAGTAAACCGACCAATAAAGGAAACGAAAAGCTTTCCTATTGTCGCCTAACACATTCTTGTATGGAGCATGACGTACCTATAATGTATGGTAATGCAGTAGGTTCTATGGGTCATTTTCCCTCCATCCATGTCTTCAAAAGCAGGATCGCGTGTAAGAACTTGTGCAGCTTTGACAAGTACGCAGCTCCCACTGGTCTTGGTATTGTGATCTTCAAATATCGCCAGTGGCATTCAGAACAGCACTAAGTAGCACGGTTGCTCTCTCCAACTCATAAACAGCCCCTGGTATAAAACAAAAACGTGCTTTAAGGGGAGTTCAAATAGGATTTTCACAATTTTCTTTCCATTTTTATGATTTACTTGCATATGAATATTCGGGATCTCTGGCTCGTTTTGGTATAACTTCCACAGAGGTACGCTAATTGTAAATAGTTTAAAAGTATTATTAAAAATAATGCTGCGTAGTAATCTTTTAGAACATTTTGATTCACTCGCTTGGTAAAAAATAAAAATAATGGCGTGTTATTTATGGACGCTCTTTAACTGCTGTAGTTCTCAGCGTCCCATTCTAAATTGGGTGTGAAAGACCGCTTAATTTTGCTCAGAGGCCTCTCTATCAGGTTTGAGGTTCTTTTACGTGCCGTAAATCTACGACACAGGACCAACGGCTTTACTTCCCTTCCGAAGGAAGCCATGCTAAGGATTTTTACACCCGAAAAACCCATCGTCCTCCGCCGGGTTTGAACCCGCGACCTTGGGTATATGAAGTTAGCATGGTAACCACTACACCACGGAAGGCGACCTCGCTTGGTAAAACATCAATAACTTTGTAAACATTAATGTTAGGGAAGAGATCTTTTTCTTATTTTGATCGCAAAGTTTTCCTTTAGCTATTCGCAACATTGTCAACCCGCTCATATTTTCTTCACATGAGAGTTTCCAAGCATGCAAAGTTGTGTTAGGAAAGCTAGGTTAACCGCCTGCGGTGCCATAAGTAGTTAAAGAGGGCGTTAAACACTACAAAAAAAAAAAAAAAAAGCTAGGTTATATTCTTTTTAATTAATGTTTGAAAGCAATTTCTGAAGAAGTAAAATTTTCATTAGTAATATAACGAGAGCTCCAACTTAATCTAGAGAAAAGTTGTAGCTCGAGTTGTATTTAATAAGAATATTTCATGAATAAAATAACAATGATTAGCCTATATGGACACGAAGAATAATATTCCTAAAATCCTATTTGTCTTGACATATATTTGTACCGAAATCACTGCAGCTTGACGTCCATATCATAAATTTCAGATATCTTTGTACTGCCACATTGTGCTAGTGTGGCGTTAAACAAACACAGATGTCTTTGTATTGCTACATTCTATTATTTTGGCTTAGTAAAGCATGGTTGCAATTAACTTCCGCCATTATGTACGGGAATATCACTGCACACTGATATTCAGAGAGAAAATAAATGCACGTGGGTGCGAGAAATTTAGAAAAACAATTGCACGTGGGTGTGATAAAAAACTATTAAAATTCAGAGATAGTGAGTTCCGACTGGTTGGAATTTTACGCGCCAACTTCCTACGATCACGTGTCATGAACGAAATAGTCTATACAAATACTCCATTATGTCAGAAACTAATTGACATAAAGGGCTGAAATTTTAGGCTTTATTTTAACGACAAGGTTTTTATGTATATGGATAGTTATTTTTGTTTAATTTAAATATCATCATTTTTCAATACAATTTTATGGGCTTTATTAAAAAAAGCATACCTTTCCTTCTAATGAACACAAGTATTCTATTTTACATCAATCAACAGCAAAGATATTGCTGAATATACCTTGAAAAATTTAGTTTATTATCATAAATAGTTGCTGAGATAATGGGTCAAACATTAGTATTGTCAAGATAGGACATTTCGACTCCCCATAAATTAATGAGCCATGTACATATTTAACTTGCAGGTAATTGAAAGCATCTCTGATGTACCGTGACTATGTATGGTATAGCGCCATAATCAGGACACATTTGCCCTCCCCCCACCATCATCAAACAATCAACCTTTATAAAAACTGTACGAGGCCAAGTTGATCTTTGCCTGCTGCAGCATCCATTGCAAGGAGCACAGAAATATCCAAGAGCACAAAGGTCGCTTCCAACATTAAACTCTATTGCATCGCTTGACGTAACAGGCTACACGTGATGGCGACCTCTTGCTGATGATGCAAACTTCTATTATTAGAATCTTCCGTCTCTTTCTTTATCTCCATTTATTCTGATTCATAAAATATTCCTGGGATTGCTCGCTTAAATGTTTGCTTAGTTCTTTCTCATTTGATTTTAATTAATTGTTTTATATACTGCAAGTTTAGATTTATTCTACAATTGACTCTTGAGGGTCACAGATTGAAGTACCTTTCAATACATAAATGTTTTTAAAAAGTATTTCTATAAATCTGTATTTACTTTCTAAAAATATACAGTCCGTCACACTCTCAATCATTCTCATTTAGTGACACTCCGTTCAGTTAGTCATTGTATCACTCTCTAACTTGCTTACTCAATAAGTGAGTCCTCTCTCAAATACTCAGTCACTCACCCATTCCCTCTCACTAATGCATTCCGTCACATTTTCTCTCAATCATTCACTCCCTCACTCAGTCACACTCTCTCTCAATCATTCACTCTCTCACTCAGTCACACACTCTCTCTCAATCATTCCCTCTCTCACAAAGTCACACATTCTCTCAATCATTCACTCTATCACTCAGTCACACACTCTCTCTCTCAATCATTCACTCTCTCACAAAGTCACACTCTCTCTCAATCATTCACTCTCTCACTCAGTCACACTCTCTCTCAATCATTCACTCTCTCACAAAGTCACACACTCTCTCAATCATTCACTCCCTCACAAAGTCACACTCTCTCACAAAGTCACACTCTCTCTCAATCATTCACTCTCACAAAGTCACACTCTCTCACAAAGTCACACTCTCTCTCAATCATTCACTCTCACAAAGTCACACTCTCTCACTCAGTCACACTCTCTCTCAATCATTCACTCTCTCACAAAGTCACACACTCTCTCAATCATTCACTCCCTCACAAAGTCACACTCTCTCACAAAGTCACACTCTCTCTCAATCATTCCCTCTCACAAAGACACACTCTCTCACAAAGTCACACTCTCTCTCAATCATTTACTCTCTCACAGTCACACACTCTCTCTCTCTCAATCATTCACTCTCTCACAAAGTCACACTCTCTCTCAATCATTCACTCTCTCACTCAGTCACACTCTCTCTCATTCACTCCCTCACTCAGTCACACTCTCTCTCAATCATTCACTCTCTCAATCAGTCACACACACTCTCTCTCAATCATTCACTCTCTCACAAAGTCACACTCTCTCTCAATCATTCACTCTCTCACTCAGTCACACTCTCTCTCAATCATTCACTCTCTCACAAAGACACACTCTCAATCATTCACTCTCTCACAAAGTCACACTCTCTCACAAAATCACACTCTCTCACAAAGTCACACTCTCTCTCAATCATTCACTCTCTCACAAAGTCGCACTCTCTCTCAATCATTCACTCTCTCACAGTCACACACACTCTCTCTCAATCATTCACTCTTTCACAAAGTCACACTCTCTCTCAATCATTCACTCTCTCACTCAGTCACACTCTCTCTCAATCATTCACTCCCTCACTCAGTCACACTCTCTCTCAATCATTCACTCTCTCACTCAGTCACACACACTCTCTCTCAATTATTCACTATCTCACAAAGTCACACTCTCTCATTCCGTCGCTCACTCAGTCACACTCACTCGTTCGGTCGCTGGCTCAATCACACTCACTCATTCCGTCACTCATTCAGACACACTCACTCATTCCGTCACTCACTCAGACACACTCACTCATTCAGACACACTCACTCATTCAGACACACTCACTCATTCAGACACACTCACTCATTCCGTCACTCATTCAGACACACTCACTCATTCCGTCATCATTCAGACACACTCACTCATTCCGTCACTCATTCAGACACACTCACTCATTCCGTCATCATTCAGACACACTCATTCCGTCACTCATTCAGACACACTCACTCATTCCGTCATCATTCAGACACACTCATTCCGTCACTCATTCAGACACACTCACTCATTCCGTCACTCATTCAGACACACTCATTCCGTCACTCATTCAGACACACTCACTCATTCCGTCACTCATTCAGACTCACTCATTCCGTCATCATTCAGACACACTCACTCATTCCGTCGCTCACTCAGACACACTTCACCCATTCCGTCATCATTCAGACACAGTCACTCATTCCGTCGCTCACTCAGACACACTCACTCATTCCGTCATTATTCAGACACACTCACTCATTCCGTCGCTCACTCAGACACACTCACTCATTCCGTCATCATTCAGAAACACTCACTCATTCCGTCGCTCACTCAGACACACTTCACCAATTCCGTCGCTCACTCAGACACACTCACTCATTCCGTCGCTCACTCAGACACACTTCACCAATTCCGTCGCTCACTCAGACACACTCACTCATTCCGTCACTCACTCAGACACACTCACTCATTCCGTCGCTCACTCAGACACACTTCACCAATTCCGTCGCTCACTCAGACACACTCACTCATTCCGTCGCTCACTCAGACACACTTCACCAATTCCGTCACTCACTCAGACACACTCACTCATTCCGTCGCTCACTCAGACACACTTCACCAATTCCGTCGCTCACTCAGACACACTTCACCAATTCCGTCGCTCACTCAGACACACTCACTCATTCCGTCGCTCACTCAGACACACTCACTCATTCCGTCGCTCACTCAGACACACTTCACCAATTCCGTCGCTCACTCAGACACACTTCACCAATTCCGTCGCTCACTCAGACACACTCACTCATTCCGTCGCTCACTCAGACACACTCACTCATTCCGTCGCTCACTCAGACACACTCACTCATTCCGTCGCTCACTCAGACACACTCACTCATTCCGTCGCTTATTCGGACACACTCACTCATTCCGTCACCATTCAGACACACTCACTCATTCCGTCACTCACTCAGACACACTCACTCATTCCGTCACCATTCAGACACACTCACTCATTCCGTCACCATTCAGACACACTCACTCATTCCGTCACTCACTCAGACACACTCACTCATTCCGTCACCCATTCAGACACACTCACTCATTCCGTCACTCACTCAGACACACTCACTCATTCCGTCACCATTCAGACACACTCACTCATTCCGTTGCTCACTCAGACACACTCTCTCTATTCCGTTGCTCACTCAGTCACACTCTCTCTATTCCGTCGCTCACTCAGTCACACTCACTCATTCCGTCGCTCACTCAGTCACACTCACTCATTCCGTTGCTCACTCAGACACACTCTCTCTATTCCGTTGCTCACTCAGTCACTCTCTCTATTCCGTTGCTCACTCAGTCACACTCACTCATTCCGTCGCTCATTCAGACACACTCTCTCTACTCCGTCGCTCACTCAGACACACTCTCTCTATTCCGTCACTCACTCAGACACACTTCACCCATTCCGTCGCTCACTCAGACACACTCACTCATTCCGTCGCTCACTCAGTCACTCTCTCTCTATTCCGTCGCTCACTCAGTCACTCTCTCTCTATTCCGTCGCTCACTCAGACACACTCACCCATTCCGTCGCTCACTCATACACACTCACTCATTCCGTCGCTCACTCAGACACACTCACCCATTCCGTCGCTCACTCATACACACTCACTAATTCCGTCGCTCACTCAGACACACTCACCCATTCCGTCACTCACTCAGACACACTCACCCATTCCGTCGCTCACTCAGACACACTCACCCATTCCGTCACTCACTCAGACACACTCACCCATTCCGTCGCTCACTCAGACACACTCTCTCTATTCCTTCGCTCACTCAGACACACTTCACCCATTCCGTCGCTCACTCAGACACACTCTCTCATTCCGTCGCTCACTCAGACACACTTCACCCATTCCGTCGCTCACTCAGACACACTCTCTCATTCCGTCGCTCACTCAGACACACTTCACCCATTCCGTCGCTCACTCAGACACACTTCACCCATTCCGTCGCTCACTCAGACACACTCTCTCATTCCGTCGCTCACTCAGACACACTTCACCCATTCCGTCACTCACTCAGACACACTCTCTCATTCCGTCGCTCACTCAGACACACTTCACCCATTCCGTCGCTCACTCAGACACACTCTCTCATTCCGTCGCTCACTCAGACATACTTCACCCATTCCGTCACTCACTCAGACACACTCTCTCATTCCGTCGCTCACTCAGACACACTTCACCCATTCCGTCGCTCATTCAGACACACTCTCTCATTCCGTCGCTCACTCAGACACACTTCACCCATTCCGTCGCTCACTCAGACACACTCTCTCATTCCGTCGCTCACTCAGACACACTTCACCCATTCCGTCACTCACTCAGACACACTCTCTCATTCCGTCGCTCACTCAGACACACTTCACCCATTCCGTCGCTCATTCAGACACACTCACTCATTCCGTCACTCACTCAGACACACTCTATTCCGTCGCTCACTCAGACACACTCACTCATTCCGTCACTCACTCAGACATACTCTCTCTCTATTCCGTCACTCACTCAGACACACTCTCTATTCCGTCGCTCACTCAGACACACTCACTCATTCCGTCACTCATTCAGACACACTCACTCATTCCGTCACTCACTCAGACACACTCTCTCTCTATTCCGTCACTCACTCAGACACACTCACTCTATTCCGTCGCTCACTCAGACACACTCTCTCTCTATTCCGTCACTCACTCAGACACACTCACTCTATTCCGTCACTCACTCAGACACACTCACTCTATTCCGTCGCTCACTCAGACACACTCACTCTATTCCGTCGCTCACTCAGACACACTCACTCTATTCCGTCATTCACTCAGACACACTCTCATTTCGGCGCTCACTCAGACACACTCACTCATTCCGTCGCTCGCTCAGACACACTCACTCATTCCGTCGCTCACTCAGACACACTCACTCAGACACACTCACTCATTGCGTCGCTCACTCAGACACACTCACTCATTCCGTCGCTCACTCAGACACACTCACTCATTCCGTCACTCACTCAGACACACTCACTCATTCCGTCACTCACTCAGACACACTCACTCATTCCGTCGCTCACTCAGACACACTCACTCATTCCGTCACTCACTCAGACACACTCACTCATTCCGTCGCTCACTCAGACACACTCACTCATTCCGTCACTCACTCATTCCGTCACTCACTCAGACACACTCACTCATTCCGTCGCTCACTCAGACACACTCACTCATTCCGTCACTCACTCAGACACACTCACTCATTCCGTCGCTCACTCAGACACACTCACTCAGACACACTCTCTCTATTCCGTCGCTCACTCAGACACACTCACTCATTGCGTGGCTCACTCAGACACACTCTCATTTCGGCGCTCATTCAAACACCCTGACTCAAACTTTAAAATAATTTAAATAACTTATTAACCCAAACTATCTACACATTTAGTAAACTCAACAGGGTCTTCTGGTCCCTTAATAACATAATTTTTTTTTACTTAATATCTAAATTCAGTTTAATAAACATGAAACTCACTCAGACACACTCACTCATTACGTCGCTCACTCAGACAAACTCACGTTTACTCAAGTACAATCATTAAGTTGCTCAATTAATCAAACACACTCAGACATACTCACTCCATCGCTCACTCAGACACACTCACTCACTCCGTTTCTCACTCAAACACACCCATTCCGTCACTCACTCAGGCACACACACACACTCACTCACTCACTCACTCACTCACTCACTCCGTTTCTCACTCAAACACACCCATTCCGTCACTCACTCATTCCGTCTCTCACTCAGTCACAATCACTCAGACCCACTCACTCATTCCACTGCTCACTCAGTCACACTCTCTTGTAATTATTCACACTCTCACCCATTCACACTTTCTGATTGAGCCACTCACTCAGTCACACTCTTTTTCAATCATTCACTCTCTCACTCGAGTATTTAATAAGTCAGTCCTCTCTCAATCACTCTCTAAATAAGTCAGTTACCAACTCGCCTAATCTTTTACTCACCCTTTCTGTCTCTTACTCATGCATTTCGTCTTTAACTCAAGCATTACCTATCTTACTCAAGCATTCCCTCTCTTACTCATGCATTCCCTTTCTTATTCATGCATTCCCTCTCTTACTCATGCATTCCCTCTCTTACTCATGCATTCCCTCTCTTACTCATGTATTCCCTCTCTTACTCAAGCATTCCCTCTCTTACTCATGTATTCCCTCTCTTACTCAAGCATTCCCTCTCTTACTCATGTATTCCCTCTCTTACTCAAGCATTCCCTCTCTTACTCATGTATTCCCTCTCTTACTCAAGCATTCCCTCTCTTATTCATGCATTCCCTCTCTTACTCATGTATTCCCTCTCTTACTCATGTATTCCCTCTCTTACTCAAGCATTCCCTCTCTTACTCATGTATTCCCTCTCTTACTCAAGCATTCCCTCTCTTATTCATGCATTCCCTCTCTTACTCATGTATTCCCTCTCTTACTCAAGCATTCCCTCTCTTATTCATGCATTCCCTCTCTTACTCATGTATTCCCTCTCTTACTCATGCATTCCCTTTCTTATTCATGCATTCGCTCTCTTACTCATGCATTCCCTCTCTTACTCATGTATTCCCTCTCTTACTCAAGCATTCCCTCTCTTACTCAAGCATTCCCTCTCTTACTCATGTATTCCCTCTCTTACTCAAGCATTCCCTCTCTTACTCAAGCATTCCCTCTCTTACTCATGTATTCCCTCTCTTACTCAAGCATTCCCTCTCTTACTCAAGCATTCCCTCTCTTACTCATGTATTCCCTCTCTTACTCAAGCATTCCCTCTCTTACTCAAGCATTCCCTCTCTTACTCATGTATTCCCTCTCTTACTCAAGCATTCCCTCTCTTACTCATGTATTCCCTCTCTTACTCAAGCATTCCCTCTCTTATTCATGCATTCCCTCTCTTACTCATGTATTCCCTCTCTTACTCAAGCATTCCCTCTCTTATTCATGCATTCCCTCTCTTACTCATGTATTCCCTCTCTTACTCATGCATTCCCTTTCTTATTCATGCATTCCCTCTCTTACTCATGCATTCCCTCTCTTACTCATGTATTCCCTCTCTTACTCAAGCATTCCCTCTCTTACTCAAGCATTCCCTCTCTTACTCATGCATTCCCTCTCTTACTCATGTATTCCCTCTCTTACTCAAGCATTCCCTCTCTTACTCATGTATTCCCTCTCTTACTCAAGCATTCCCTCTCTTACTCATGTATTCCCTCTCTTACTCAAGCATTCCCTCTCTTACTCATGTATTCCCTCTCTTACTCAAGCATTCCCTCTCTTATTCATGCATTCCCTCTCTTACTCATGTATTCCCTCTCTTACTCAAGCATTCCCTCTCTTATTCATGCATTCCCTCTCTTACTCATGTATTCCCTCTCTTACTCATGCATTCCCTTTCTTATTCATGCATTCCCTCTCTTACTCATGCATTCCCTCTCTTACTCATGTATTCCCTCTCTTACTCAAGTATTCCCTCTCTTACTCAAGCATTCCCTCTCTTACTCAAGCATTCCCTCTCTTACTCATGCATTCCCTCTCTTACTCATGCATTCCGTCTCTACTCAGTTACTCTCACTTATAAGCAATTAACCCTTTCAAGAATATACTCTAAGAGAATCTATTAACAGAACCCATAAGTGGCCATTGCTAAATTGCTGTTACAAATAGAGCTGGGAGTTTCTGTAATGAAAGTAGACCGAAAGTAAAAACACCCGTCTCTCTGCTTCTCTCGTACAAAGCAAGTTTGATACGGAAAAAAAGGTATTATATATATATAGTAAGTGCACAAATTTTGTCTTGTTTTAAAGCATCCGTCAATGGTTACAAAATCTGACGTTCCATTCACGTGACTTTCTTTACCTGTTCAGCAAACAAAGTTTACAAGGAGTTATTCTTTTATCTACATTATGCTAATCGAGATCAGCATTAACAGAAATTGTACTATTTCTTGCTTTCTTGTAAGTAGAAGGGAAATATTGGAATACATTAGACTAACGTAATAATTAAATTCTTTCAAAGCTGGTCGTTATCTGAAACAATTGAAATGCGGCTCTCCTTGCATGGCCTGTAGTAAAACAAAAGAGATATACCAATGTCAACTTATCGTTTTAGAACAGTAAATGTATTGCAAAACGGACACAAATAACAAGGAATATCTCGGAAATGGTTAACTGCACCAAAAAGTGTATGTGACAAATTGTGTTTTTATAACATATATTACATTTTCTGTGTAGTAAGTTTTTGTCCATCTCCTATGGTTTACCATGTATGCAAGAATCATACACAATCAAGAGTATTTCTGAGGTTATTTACAAGAAATCCAGGATATATAGTTTATTTGTCATGTTAATATCTTTAATTTACGTATTTTAATCCAAATCGTTGGAGACACTTTGAGAAAATGGAACATTTCCAAAAGGCTTCGGAAATTGTTGATGGTTCTATTGGGTCCCAAATGTCCCCCCAAAGTCCGAGCATGTACTTCCGTGACCTTACTGTGAGACAGGTTCAGCTGCTCCCTCTGGTGACTTTCATGCTCTGAACAGTACTCCTTCCTTGATCTTCAATGAGTGCTATTAGGCCCAGGAGGACTTTTACACAGAACTCGTTGGTGCGATGTCCTCTCACCTCGGCCTAGTCTCTGCCTCCACTTCTGCCAGGGGTGGTCCCAAGTCGGCGTCCGCAAGCTGCTTCCTCCTCAGCCCTGTGCTATATCCTCCAGTTGCAGGTAGCTGCGGCACGCAGTGACAGCATTCCTCTGGACATGGCATCCACATTGGTGTTGCTCCTTCCTTTCCTGTGTTCTGATGTAAACGTGTACTCTTGCAGCCTCTGGACCCAACGGGCTGTCTGGCCCTCCAGATTCTTGAAACTTAACACCCAGGTGAGGGCAGAGTGGTCAGTTCTCAGGTGGAGTGGCTGACCGTGGAAGTACTCTAGCATCTTCACTACTGCCACAAGGTCTCGCTGAGTAACACAGTAGTGCTTTTCTGCTTTGGAGAGCGTCTTGCTGTAGTAAGCAATCAGCCGCTCCTGGCCTTCCTGGACCTGGCACGATGTCACTGTTATCGGTGTCCACAATAAAGTCGCCCCCAAGTTGTGGAAACCCTAAAATATGAGCACTGCAGAGTGCTGACTCTAGCGCCTGGAACGCGTTCTCTGCCTCTTCTGACCACATGTAAGCTCAGTGCTCTTCCATCAGAAGGGTAAAGGTTTCGCGATGTTGGAGAAACCCCTAACGACCCGACGGTAGTAGCTGCATAACCCAGGAAACTTCGGAGCTCTCGTTTGTCTTTTGAGCGAGGCCAATCTCTCATCCGCCCGAGCCTTCTCCGGATACGTGGCCCTTCAGATGGTGACATTATGTAACCAAAGTAGTTCAATTCCTTGTAAAACAGTTGGCACTGCTTCACATTCAACTTCAAGTTAGTTGCCTGCAGCCTTTGCAGTATATTAGTCAGGTTTTCGAGATGTTCTTCGAATTTTCCACCCACAACGATGATGTCATCCAATAGAGAAGACAGACGTCATAGGTCAACCTTCTGGAAAAACTGATACGATGAAGCGCTGGAGGGTGGCTGGCGTATTGCAGACGCCAAAAGCCATACTTGTAAATTGCGCAAGGCTGTCAAGAATGCGGTCTTCTCCTTGTCTTGGAATCTAGATCCGCTTGTCAGTATCCCGATTTCAAATCCAAAGTCGAGAACCACAGAGCACCATCAAGAGTGTCCAGGGTGTCGTCAATCCGGGGCAAGGGGAAACAGTCCTATTTAGTGACGGCATTTAGCTTCCTTTAGTCCACCGGGACTACAGGGAAGCACAACGGGCTATCGGGCTCTTCAATTATTCCCCTAGATTCATTTCCTCTAGCATGTATCGCACCGCTGCTTACTTTGCCAGGGGAACACGTCTTGGTGGCTGCCGGATAGGTCGGGCGACTCCAATATCGATGATGTAGAGTGCTCGTTTAGTGCGGCCATAATCGCCGTTCCCTTCGCTGAAGACAGATTGACATCGGACAGTCTTTCTCAAGGTGTTATACGGTCAGATGGTCGGCCGCCCTCTTCAGCAAGACTTTTAGCCGACGGTGCCTGGATGTCCCAGTCGGTGTCCATCGGTTTCAGCAGCCTCACGGGTACTTCCTCCCTGCAGTACAACAATGCTGGAACAACACATAGTCCCTGTAGTGATGTCTTCTGGTTCAATATCAGGTTTCATGACCGTTGGCCGTCCAGGTGCGCCTTCATCACTACCACTACCACCACCTCGCTTCTTGTGGGCACAACTACATTCCCCTTTAGGATCACCCTGCAAATCCTCAGATGTTCATGCGGGCTCCGGAGTAACACTTGATCTCGGCCGAGTCGCAAAGCGCTGAGCCGACGTCGACCTTCACCTCGTGGCGCCTGAGGGCATCCAATCCCGGTATCACATCCTCAGTCACCATCGTGACGAACACCCACAGGCTCACAGTATTCCGTCCCCGTGTCCAAAGCCAAGATGTCGCCCGATGCCGCCTCTAGTTGGTAGGGTGGACTGGATGTTCTTGGCGGCAAGCTCTCCACTACATCAGGTCTGATTACGGACACGGTTGCCCCTATATCTATGAGTATCCGGCACAGCTTCCTTTGTATCCAGCCATCTGCGATGAGGCGTTACTCAAAGGGGTGATGAAGACAGCCCCGATGTGCCCCTCGTAACGCCGGGCCTTATTTTTTCGTCTGTTCATCGTGTTGGTGTGGAGTCCGTCCCTGGAGGCTTGCTATCAGCTGTGCTGCTTTTTCTTCTGCTGACTAATTGCTTTTGGGTAGCGATGGCGACAAACTGTCGTCGGAAGATTTCGAAGGTTGACGTCCCGTCGAACTTGAGTGGCTTGATGCGCGCAGATGTGTCGGGTCTGGGCGTCTCGGCTTTCAAGTTTTTTAGCCTCCCATCGAGCATCTTTTCCATCATGGAGTTTAGTTCCTGGGCGCCGCTATCGACTCTTCCCTCCAGGTATTAAAGCGTTCCCCGAGATCTTCTAGGGCTAATGCGTTCTTCGATCCGCTCCAGGGCCCTAATACATTGGCCAAGTTCCGTCATCCTTCCCGCTAGCTCTTCCACGTTTTTCTCCACATAGGCCTGGCCAGTCGTTCGTTGATCTTGGTCGTCAAATTGGTCTTCATGTTCTTCATTGCGCAATTCACAGTCGTTATTCCATTTCTCATCTTGTCCATGCATGATTTCATCTTCTCCTCCACCTTCTCCACTAGTTTCCATTCCGGTTTTCATTTCTTCTTTAACACCCTTCGGTCTAAGTTTCCGTCCTCACTGTCATCATTTCACTTCCCATCATGTCCATTTTCTCCAACATGTTTTAAGCATCTCTTCCATCTTGGCTTCTTAATCCCACTCTTGACACCAGTGTAACAAATGTCTTTATTGATTCAAAATGTAATTACAAAAAAAAAAAAAAGTCTTGAATTCACTGATGCAAATAATTCAATCGGCGTTTTCATGCGTAGACAGTTTATGGCTTCACAATCCGTGGGTCGCACACAATTGTCCTCTAACACTACAATCACTCATGACTCAGTAGAATTCACAACGCTGCACTGAAATCCTTCCTTCTTCTATAGCTAGAAAATGACGCCAAAATCTTTCTGGAAACTTGTCGAAGATATTGGAAGCCGAAGCTTGGTGCAGATTCGAGAGTCTCGTTCCCGAAGATTCCTGTTACAGCGCACAGTTCTTTCGTGTTTTTTACGCATCCAATTGCGTTGACTCACATACCAAGACGAACATGAAAACAATTGCGCAAGACAATACCTTCTCAATTTACGAGTACTATGAACGTACATTATAAGTATATACACTTGATAAGGAAGGTAATAAAGCTAAGCGCAGCTGATGTTTTTCTTCGCCACATGAAATCTTGCGTACAAGTTAAAACTTTATAATTTTTCCCCGACAAACAAAGACCATATGGGAGAGAAAGTCGACACGCAGGTGTCAATGTTTTCGATTTATTTTCACTATAAAGTTCAGTTCAATCTGCGATATCAATAAGACAACGGACCCTTATTAGCTGAACAAGTAGGCAGTGAGAGGAAGCGAAATTCCCTATCTTGCTAAGTTAAACTTTGACCCATCATCTCAGCAACTGCTTAAGACAATTACCTGAATTATTCAAGGTATGTTCAGCAGGACCTTTACTGTTGATTGATTAAAAATAGAATACTGCTGTTCAAAAGAAGGAAAGGTATGAATTTTTAAATGAAGCTCTTAAAAGTTTAAAGAAAAATGATGATTTTTAAATTTAAAAAAGAATACTAATCCATATACATAGAAACATTTTCATTAAATTAAAACCTATTTAGGTACAAATATCTGGTAAAATTTTCAGCCCTTTGTGTATATTAATCTCTGAGATAGTGGGGCATTTGCATGGAAAATACTTCTTCAGAAAGTGCTTTCAAACATAAAGTAAAAAAAAAAATGTAACCTAACGTTGCTAACAACTTCACAATATTTGAAAGCTCTCATACGCAGGAAATATGAGCGGGATGCCAATGTGGCGAATAGCTCAAGTAAAACCTTCCGATCAAAGTAAACAAAGATCTCTTCTGTAACACTAATATCTACAAAGTTACCTGTTGATGTGAGTCTACCAAACTGTTCTAAAACCTACTACACAGGACTATTTTCAACAACATTCTTAAACCATTTCAATTACTGTATACCTAAAAAGTTATACCAATATGAGCGGGAGATTTGAAATATCTATATGTAATTAAAACAGGAAAATGGAAAAAAAATTATGAAAATCCCATTTCGACTACCCTTAAATACTTTCAGGAGTACCAGTCTTTGTTGGAACGCCAGAAAATATTTTCTTACATTTATCAGCTCAGCTAGTCACGAGTTTAAATATGATGTCTTACATTCACATGACTTTCCCTACACTTCTGCAAAAAATATTATTAAAAAGCTTATGCTTCTATTTAATTCATGCTAACCGAGAAAAAATTAGCAGAAATAGTCTTGTTACTTGCTTCCTTATAAGTAGGAGGGAAATAAGGGAGTAGCATAGGTTAAAATGATAGTCAAAAGCTGGTTGCTATGTGGCTGAAGTACCTTTGTTTGGATCGACAGGAGTTCACAAATTCCTGTATGAGAAAAGTATGTTTCTCAAAGCTGAAACCAATAACAATGAATATCTAAAAAACCATCAACTCCACGAAAAAATGTATATAACATAAATTGTGTGTTTTAACGTGCTCTCTCTCTCTCTCTCTCTCTCTCTCTATATATATATATATATATATATATTTTTTTTGTGGTAAGTCTTTGTCCCTCTCCTACGGTTTACCAGTTATGCAAAATTCCGTAAAATTCATTCAGAATAAAGTATCTTCAGAGGCTATTCCCAGAAAATTCAGATATATATTTTATTTGTCAAGTAAATATCTTTAAAATACATTATTTTAATCAAAATCGTTAGGGCCATTTTAAAGGAAATCAAAATTTTCGAAAAAGGTTTCATGTAAAGGGTAGTTTGGGGTGGGGGGATTTTCTTCCAAATACCCGTGTCACATTTTTGGAAGATGCCAAACCTAAACAACCAAGTTTAGTTTTAAACGAACTTTTTGCTTTTGAGCTATGCTGCCCACAGACACACACACACACACACACACACACACACATACACACACACACACATACACACAGTTTGACAGACAGACATACACACATTGACATTTTTCTAAAAATGTTTTTTTTTGGATTCTGGGGGTCTGAAAACATGTATTTCCGGTGAAATTTCGGTATGGAATTTTGGGTGCATTACAATACCTTCTCTATACACTATGTACATAGAGAAAATAACTAGATGCTTCCTCGTTCACAGTGAACATAGTGTTTCATAGGCGCCGACGTAGGGAGGGCACTTGCTTCCCCCTCCCAACTTACAAAGGCAAGGGCGTCTCCCTCCGTGGTGTAAAGGTTACCATATAGTTTCATATACACAAGGTCGCGGGTTCAAACTCGGCGGAGGACGATAGATTTTTTCGGGCGTAAAAATCCTTTGCATGGCTTCCTTCGGAATGGAAGTAAAACCGTTGGTCCCGTGTCGTAAATTTACGGCACGTAAAATAACTTTAAGCCTGATAGAGAGGCCTCTGAGCAAAATTAAGCGATCTTTCACGCCCAGTGTAGAATATAACGCTGAGAACCACAGCAGTTAAAGAGCACCCATAAGTAAAACTCCATTTCCATTTTGCGTCGTCCCTCCAACAAGGGGACTGCCCCCCCCCAAATTCAAAGATAAAATTCTGGTTAAACAAACATGAAAATTGTTTAAATAGACCGAATGGATGTGCAAAAGATTGCTTTTATTTGATAAGCAGAATTCAACTGTTAAAGAAAAGCAATGATATGCAAACTAGGTTTTAGTTAACAACTGGTTGCAATCGCAGCATCAAATATTATTCCTTGTCGAAGAAAAATATTTTGCAGGCGTGGGATCTGCGCTCAGCTTTCAAAACAAGCTGTGACTAATAATATAATTCTTTTTGTATGTGTTAAATCCTTTTACAGGACTGCATTGCATCCATATTTCGAGTTGGTGACTATCCTCATTCCAGCTTTTACTTTCTCTAACCCGTAAGTACAATGTAGGCACATAATGGAGGTATTGTATTCCACCCACAAATTCGATGTCGAGATTTCACCGGAAATATATGTGTCCCCTGAGTCCGAAAAAAACATTTCTAGAAAAACGTCCGTGTGTGTGCGTACGTGCGTGCGTGTGTGTGAATGTCTGTGGACATCATAGCTCAAAAACGAAAAGACCGTTAGATCCAAACTTGGTATTTAGGTTTAGTATCTTCCACGGATGCGACGGGAACACTTTCAGAAAATCCCCCAACCACAAACTAGCCTTTACATGGAAAAAAAACTCGAAAATGTTGATTTTATCAAAAATGGCTCTAACGAATTTATTTAAAATACTGTACATCAAATATATTTACATCCCAAATAAAATGTATATCTTGATTTTCTGGGAATAGTCCCTGAAGATCTCTTTATTCTGGGACAAAAAACGTGGATCTCATGAAAACACACAATTTATGTCGTTTACTTGTTTGTTGTGGAGTTAATCGTTTCCGAGATATTTCTTGTTGCTGGTTTCAATTGTAAAGTACTTGTACTTTTCTCAGAGAGTAAGTGTCCGTTTTTCTTTTGCTCTACTGGTTAAGCAGAGAAGCGATTTGCAATGACAATCGCATAACGACAGCTTTTAAAACATTTGACTATCACCTTAGCATAGCGCATTCCTTTAGTTCCCTTCCGCTTATAAGGACCTAAGTAATAAGTACATTCTGCTAATGTTTATCTCGATTAGCGTGGTGTAGAAAGAAGAATAATCTTTTGTAAGAAGTGTGTTTGTAGAAGAGCTAGAGAAAGTCATGTGAGTGTAGCACATCATATTTTTTACGGAATTGTTGTGTGATTTGTGTGGCCACGTTTTGAAATTCGGCGCATTCCCCTAAATGTTGTCATTATTGTCATCGTGAACAGTTGACTGCCTCTGCGGTCGAGTGGTCCCGGGTTCGATTCCCGGCTGGGATGGGGAATTTTTAAAATGCCGGTCCCCGGAGCCTCGCTTTAGTGCTTCGCGGGGCACGGGATTGTGGGTTCGAGTCCCGCCTTGGGCATGGGTGTGTCTGTGTTTGTAAATGTGTATATCTCTGAGTATGTATGTGTAAAAAGGAAAACGTTAAACATTAGTAAGTCAACTAAGGACATTTAGGAAACTGGAAAAAAAAAAAGAGGAAAAAGGAA
The DNA here is from genome assembly GCA_030762935.1 of Hymenopus coronatus. NCBI lineage: Eukaryota > Metazoa > Arthropoda > Insecta > Mantodea > Hymenopodidae > Hymenopus > Hymenopus coronatus. The sequence goes on along the minus strand of CM060900.1, from coordinate 12,059,233 downwards.
TACAGCGCCGGAGTCCTGACAAGCCTCCGGAACTGTATTTAAAAAAAAAAAAAGTGGTGATCAGCTTGTATCTTCACTCAGTGGCATACGAATTTATAAGCTGGAATGAAGTCTTTGTTTGTAGCGGTGTTTCTTATCGCACACAGCACCACAGGCGGTGGACACTAATGGTGCATGACATGATAATTATGGTCCATCCCATCCACATTTACCAGTTAAAAGGACTGAGGAAACTCAGAAACAAACCTCACTGAGGCAGGTTGGATGGTCCTGATGAGAATTTATCCGCAGTATTATTACAAATATATTGTATTTCACTCAACAATGCGTGTTTCTTTTAGGATGCGTTTTCTTCTTCTTTTTTTATTTTTTTAAAGATCCGCGCGTGTGTGTGTACGCGCGCGCGCATGAACATCATAACTAAAAAACAAAACGTCTATTGAATACCAAACTTGGTATTTAAATTTAATATCCTCCAAGGATGGGACATGATTTTCAAGAAGCTACCCTTTACTTGGAAAATTTTCGATTTTCTATAAAATGGCTGGGTCGCGCTATGGCCGAGTGGTTAGACCACTTGCCTCTCACCTAGACGGCCTGGGTTCGATCCCAAGCGACCGCATGTGAGATTTATGGTGAACAAAATGGCGCTGGGGCGGGTTTTCTCCGGGTTCTCCGGTTTCCCCTGCCATCGCATTCCACCGGTGCTCCATCTTCATTCATGTGTCATCAGTTTCACCGCCTGCGGTGCCATAAGTAGTTAAAGCGGGCGTTAAACACTACAAAAAAAATAAAATGGCTGTAACGATTTTGATCAAAATACCGTTTATTAAAAATGTTTACATGGCAAGTAAAATGTATATGCTGTATTTTTTGGGAAGTCTTCTTCAGTCTGAATGAAGATCTCGTTAAAACACAAACATGCAGTTTATTGTGGTGTGGGTTTCTTATTATTTTATTTGCATTTTTTTTTTTTTTTTTTTAGATTACCGGTTTCAATTTTAAAATATGTATACTTTTCACAAGCAGGAAGTTCTGGTCCGTTTCATATCTCTTTAGCGATAACTTTTAAAAGATTTGACCGTCGTTGTAGCCTAGTGCATTCCTTTATATCCCAACGACTTACAAGGAACTATGTAATAAGTCAGTTTCTGATAATGTTTATACTGATTAGCTTGGTGTAAATAAAATAATATTGTGTAAGAATAGTTTGTTTGCAAAACAGTTAGAGTAAAGTCATGTAAATGCAACAGCTCAAACAATGTTCTTAAAACTTTAAGTTAATCATTTATTTAATTTTCGGAAAATCTGTATAACACTATGTTTACTTTAACTGCACTAAACATTTTACGAGGGCCATCCAGAAAGTGACAGACGATTTGGCATAACTAAAAAATAACGGAAGTTACAACACAAAACTTTATTTACAAAGTTACAGCACCTTACTCCATTTTTCAACGTAATCTCATTGCTCTCAAGGTATTTACTATCACGAGGTAACGGTTTTTCAACGCAGATGTACTCTTTCATCGCTAAAGATATGAGCCAAGATGTCCTGCCACTTTGAGCTGTTCTTGGATGGGAAAACTTTTCCATCCAAAAAGTCGTGCACGCTGTCCAAAGTGAAACACCGGTTTTTCTTAATTCTTTTATCAACATTTGCTTTCAACGACTGATAAACTTCCACTTCGGTCTTTTTCGTACTCACTGTTTCATCCCTGAATACTCGTAAATTATGGGACATTTCCTCACTGAAGACTCGTTCACTGTCATTATACACCTATAAAATTCGATTCGCTGAACATTTTGTCCATTCAAAAAACGAATAAGTTCTTTGGCTGTAGAAAAGTATAACATCGGCATTGAAAAACTGGTACCAAGTGACAATAAATATCTTGACAGAATGGAGATTACGTTGAGAAATAGAGTAAGGTACTGTAGCTTTGTAAATAAAGTTTTGTGTTGACAACTTTGGTTGCCATTTAGTGATACCAAATCGTTCCTTACTTTCTGGATAGTCTTCGGAACAATACCCCATTTTATTGCATAACACTACCTCCGAAAAGCAGAACAGTCAATGTGTTTACAGTCATTCATATTTTATTGCATAGCACTACCTCCGAAAAGCAGAACAGTCAATGTGTTTACAGTCATTCATATTTTATTGCATAGCACTACCTCCGAAAAGCAGAACAGTCAATGTGTTTACAGTCATTCATATTTTATTGCATAGCACTACCTCCGAAAAGCAGAACAGTCAATGTGTTTACAGTCATTCATATTTTATTGCATAGCACTACCTCCGAAAAGCAGAACAGTCAATGTGTTTACAGTCATTCATATTTTAACTATGCGTTTCAGTTTTTCTTTCTTTCTGATTTTTTCTTAGAAAATCTGTTTTCGCAACTAAAACTGTAATTAACAATGACGTCATAAGTGATACCAGAACCTCAAGAAAGACCGATAGTAATTTCTGTACGTGAACTGATGCGACGACGTGACTTTAGGAGAAAAAGATAAAACTGTCTTCCATAACGCTACCGCCTCCGCCAATTCCAGAACCAGTCAAGAGAAAGAACAGCTCCTGGAGTCACCGAGCAAATGGAGCTCCTGTCAGTCTTTCTTCTCCTATGGTTATTATATCCTATCGTGGTAAGTTCTCCAATCACTGCACATATTTTTAATTGTATACATTTGTGTTAGTGCTATAACAAAAGCAAACAATCTCATGTGTTCCATTCACAACACTTTCTCTACATCTATGTAACAAATTAATGTTCAAAAGCTTATTCTTCTATCCACTTCATGTTAATTGAGATAGACATTAGCAGAAACGGTCTTATTACTTAGTTCCTAATAAGTAGTAGGTAAATAAGGGAATACACTAGGCTAAAGCGACAGTCACAAGTTTTGAAATGTGGTTGCTATGGGATTGAAATCCGTTTATTTGCGTGGCCAGGAGTTGACAAGTTCCTATATGAGAAAAGTTTAAGTATCTTGAAAGTGACACCAATAACAAAGAATATCTCGAAAACGGTCAACTCTACGAAAAAAATGTATGACATAAATTGTTGTTTTAATGTGTTCCATTTTTTTTGTGTAGTAAGTTTTTGTCTATCTCTTACGGTTTGCCAGTTATATAAAAGTCATCGAGAATGAAGAGGTTTACAGAGGCTACTCCCACAAAATTCAAGATATACATTTGCTTTGTCATAAAGAATATCTTAAACATCAGGTATGTTAATCAAAATCGTTACAGCCAATTTTGAGAAAAACAAAATCATCACACAACTTTCCATATTAGGGGCAGTTTGGGGTGGGGGGCTTTCTTAAAGAGCTTCGTATCGCATCCTTGGAAGATAACAAATTTCAATACCAAGTTTGGTATTTTTTTTAAAATACAGTTCCGGAGTCTGATCGGGACTCCGGCGCTGTGTACCCTACTTTTTATTTACCTAATTTGTTTACTTTGATTACTGTATGATTACTGTCTTACTGTTTACACACACATATAACACCCATGCCCAAGGCGGGACTCGAACCCACGATCCCCTGCGCTGCGAAACACCAAAGCGAGGCGGTATTTAACGGTATTTTAGTTGTTGAGCTATGCACGGACCTTTTACTAACTTTTTTTGGATCCAGGGGTCTCAAAACATGTATTTTCGGTGAATTATCGGTATCGAATTTTTGAGTGCAATGCAATACCTTCTCTATACACTATGTACATAGTGTGTGTGTAGACTAAGTAAAATATAAAGAAGAAAGTGTGCGAACAAAAGGAAAACATAGCTAGTGATTCAATTCAAAGAATCAAACCATTCAAAGCAGGTTGCAGCTTTCTTCGTATCATCCGTAAAACCAGTCATCCTTCTTTAATAGTCCCCTAGGTTGTCACACTGTGGAAGGTAGTTTTGACAGATGCGACTTCTGCTCTAATATTAGAGATGTGTTACACTCACATGACTTTCTCGAACTGTTCTACAAACGGACTTCTTACATAACATTATTCTTCTTTCTACACCATGCTAATCGAGATAAGAATTAGTAGAATGTTCTTATTACTTAGTTTCAAATAGGTAGAAGAGAACTAAAGGGATACGCTATGCTAAAGCGATAGTCAAATGTTTTAAAAGCTGTCGTCATGCGATTGTCGTAATTAGCTTCTTTGCTTGACCAGGAGTAGAACAAAAGAAAAACGGACACTTCCTGTCTGAATAAAGTATACGTATTTTAAAATTGAAGCCAATAACAAGGAATACCTTGGAAACGGTCAGCTCTAAAACAAAAATGCACGTGGCAAAAATTATGTGTTTTAACAGGATGTACATTGCTGGTGTAGAAAGTTTTTGTCTATCTCTTACGGTTTAACCGTTATGCAAAATTCTACAAAAATCAACCAGAATAAAGTGCTCTCATAGGCTATTCCCAGATTCAAACTATACATTTTATTTGTGTTGTGAATATAATATAGGTAGTTTAATCAAAATTGTTACAGCCATTTTCGAGAAATTTTCTTGGAAATCCTCGCGTCGCATCCTTGGAAGATAATAAACTTAAATACCAAGTTTGATATTATAGCTATGCTGTCCACAGACACACACAGACCTTTTTCTAAAAATGATTTTTTAGATTCAGGGGGTCTCAAAACATATATTTCCGGTGAAATCTCGGAATCGAATTTTTGGGTGGAATACAATTACTTCTCTATACAATATGTACATAGTACCTGTAGAGAAAGTAAAAATATAAAGAAGATAGATGACGAGCAAAAGGAAAAGAGACCGAGTGGTTCAATTAAAACAAACAAACCATTCAAAGCAGGTTGTAAATATGCATCTGGTTTTCTATCTGCGTTATTCGTAACATCCGTAAAAGCAATCGTTCTGTAATAGTCCCCTAGGTCGCCACACTGCGGAAGGCAGTTTTGAGAGTTGCGGCTGCTGCTAAAAAATGTTACATATCCCCCCCCCCCCACGGCGACTGTGCTGATGTGGAAACTAAGCCGTTCTGAATATCAGGCGAGGTAGCACGAAATGAAGGGGTCTTCTGCAGGCGGTCTTTGAGAAACATCGTATACGAGGGACGATTTGGCATAACTGAACAATAACGAAAGTTATCAAAACGAAACTTTTTTTACAAAGTTAAGGCACCTTACTCCATTTTTCAACGGAATCGTCATTGCTATCAAGATATTTATTGTCACATCGTAACAGGTTTTCAAGGCAGCTGTTGTACTCCTTCACCGCTAAAGATATGAGCCAAGATGTCCTGCCACTTTGAGCTGTTCTTGGATGGGACATTTTTTCCATCCAAAAAGTCACGTACGGTGTGTAAAGTGAAATACCGGTTTTCTTAATCCATTCTTAATCTTAACATTTGCTCTCAACTCTTCCATAACGATTGATGAATTTCCACTCCGGTCTTTTCGTACCCACTGTTTCACCCCTGATTACTCTTAAATTATGCGCCATTTCCTCACTGAAGACTCGTTTAATGTATTATCACATACAATTGCGTTATTTTCCTATACAATTTGATTGGCCGAACATTCTGTCCATTCAAAAAAACGAATAAGTTCTTTGGCGGTAGAAAAGTATAACATCCGCATTGAAAAACCTGTACCGCGTGACAATAAGTAATAATTTTGACAGAATGGAGATTACGTTGACAAATAGCGTAAGGTACTGTAACTTTATAAATAAATTTCTGTGTTGATACCTTTCGTTATTATTTAGTTATGCCAAAACATTTGTTAGTTTCTGGATGGCTCTTGTAACATATTTCGGGGCGCCGCCGCGGCAGAGTGGTTAGTCCGCACGCCTCCCACCTAGGCGGCGCGAGTTCATCCCAAGCGCCTGCATATGGGATTTGTGGTGGATCTCCGCGGGTTTCTCCGGGTTTTCCAGGTTCCCCCACCAGTCATTCCACCAATTGCTACGTATCACCTTACCTATCATCCATTTCACTTGCATTTCATATCATCCACCTCCTCACGCCTGGATACATGCCGACTTCTCGTTCCAGGTGCTCCATTCTGAGGTTTCATGCCGTTGGCTCCCCAACAGGCTTCGGGTATCCGCCTGTATCCTAGGGGGTGTCGGTCCTAAAAAAAATATATCGGAAGGGTAAGCCGACTATGAAACGAATATCATGTTTCGTTATTCAGTGAAACTCTCTCTTCTCTTAGCTAGTCAGCACTCTCAGTGGGTCTACGAAATGCAAGCCCTTGTCTCCCTCCCAAAAGGAAATAGACAGCTGGTGTCATTTTTTTAACTTACCTACATGTTATGTTGCTCCTTTAATTGACAGTTTATACACAGAATTAAAATCTTTAGTTATGACTGAAATTTTTAGTTCTTTTGTAAATAATTTAACTACAGGAATATCTGTTCTTTTACTGGGTTTTATACATTATTTTCTGGACATCACCGCTTGCGGTACAAAGGTTTTTTCCCTTGGAAAGCAAGATATAGTTTTCTCCAAAACACCAAGGTCCTCAAACGGGACCGTTCCTCTCTATACCGATGGGCAATAACCATTAACAAAAGACAACCCTGTACTAGGGACGAGAGGCAACATAGTACAATCTGTTTTCTGGAGACTCTGCTTGCAAGTCGAGAATCGGGCCCCAGTTGAGGTACCAGCAACAGCGAGGGCTTGTTTCCAACCGCAAACTTTAAACTCTGGATGAAGAATGAGGCAGGGATATCATGTTCTGAAAAGTACTGTACATGACAATATATTTAGGGTCCTGCGGCTACAGAGCTACGATTCACGTTTATACACTACCCTTTACAATTAATGCGCCTCAGACATGTTTAGTGTTATATTTAGAGACATTTTTGGCTCATGCTTTAATTATACAGTAAAACTAAAACTTTTCTCACCTTCACTTTGTTGATGCACAACAGTCGCATTGCACCAAGCATTTAGTTTACGCGAAAGATTAGATTAGATTAGAAAGCATTCTGTAAGTTCATTTAGGTCAGGATGCCACTGAACATAGAACTTGTCAAGAGATATACATGTGTTTATATACTACAAAAAAAAAACAAAAACAATGTGTAAAGCAGAACAGCAGAAAAGACATATAATGACACCATTTGCTTTTGAAGCCTGTACGCCACTGTACTGTACGTAAAGACAAAGGGTATCAAGCCGTCGGCTCTGCCACTGAGCTACCGCGGCAACAGTCTGACTCTACCTATCCAACAGGGTTTTAAGTTTTATTTTATAAGTTTTCATGAGATATTATTTTTATCAAGAGGACTGTTTTTTTCAATTCAACTTTTTTTAACGTTATGCACTATAAAATCATAATCTGACAACTATTTTTCAAAATCCACGAAACTTCAGCTTTATAGCTTTTACAGTTTTTTAAAAAAACATAGTTTTGTACATGAAGATTGAACTTACTGGAATTGAAGGTTGATTTTTCAGTACAGTCCTGGGCCATAAGAAGGGTTGTCAGTTGAAACAAGTAAGCCAGTTTACAGAGTAATACTTCCTGATGTGAACTTGGTTAGCCAACAAGCTCAAAAACCTAACTATACTCTTGGAGAAAGCGGGACTTTCAGAATTGCTTATAGCAAACAACATTCAGCTAAGAACCATATTCTGCCACGCCCACAACTTGAACAAATGTATTTTAAAGAGAACTTTAAAACTCTTAGAATTGAGATATGAGGTAATTTTTGCGCCGTTTTGAAGAGAAAGCTTCAATATTTTATCCAACGAAAATGTAAGAAATTACAATTTTAAAGATTTTTTGCGTTTCCGGGGTCCCTTAATATAACATTTTCCGCAATCTGCCGCATCAATTCTCAAAATTCGATTGTACTTCAACTGTTAAAATATTTTTGGGTTATCTGCGTACACTTTTCCCTTAGAGTCCCAGAGGTGAAAGTTACAAGTGGTTACATCCGGCAAATGTGGCGGCCGACAAAAGTTCTCCAGAACGAAGAGCACTTCGAAGACTGTTCCCAAAAAATGTAGAATGTACGTTTTATTTGCCATGTAAATATCTCCAGTATTCAACATTTTAATCAAAATCGTTAGAGCCAATTTGTAGAAAATGGAAAATTTCAAAAAAGTTCCATGTAAAGGATAGTTTTGAGTTGGGGATATTTTCCTGAAAATCATTGTGTTGCATCCTTGGAAGATACTAAACTTAAAAACCAAGTTGAGTATTTAACGGACTTTTCGTTTTTCAATTATACTGTCTACATATACATGCACGGACATTTTTCTAAAAAGTATTTTAATTCAGGGGGCCTCAAAACATGTATTTCCGGTGGAATCTCCGTATCGAATCTGTGAGTGTAATACAATACCTTTTATACCTACTATGTACAGCGTGGAGACTAAAAATGTGTCATCATCCCCAGAGTCCATGTGTCGATTGAAGAGCTTCGTGTATCTTCGTGAAAGCTGTGTTCACACTGCACACGAAAGAGCTGTACAACGGTCTGTGACACAGCGTATGAGTATTGAAAACGGATCACAGAACAACGTTACGCTGGCCGAGAAGTTAAGAAGGCATTAGTTCCTAGGTTCAAATCTTGCGCTACTTGTCTTTTTTCTTTGCAACTTTATGACTGGATATGTAAAACATAATACTGTATTAATATAACGTGTGCATGTGCAGTCATGCACACAAAAACATAATTCTACTAACACTCGTGTTAAATAACGAGAAGCTACAAGATCACAGGCTTCTTAAATTTGTGTCCTGAAGCCATCTTTTGTCCTTCGCCCATCTACAGGTAAATTGGAGCGCAGCTCCCTTTTCAACTCAGCCCACACTTTCTCAATAGGGTTCAAATCTGGTGAACAGGGAGGCCAATCTGCCAGTCTGATACCCTGACTCTCTGAAAACCAATTTGATACCACTCCAGATGTGTGGACAGTATGATTATCCTGTACAAATTCAACAGTTCCATTTGGATATCTCATCCTCACAAAGGCAATCAAAATATTATCGAATATTACCACGTAATGCACACCGTTTAATGTATCTCCAAGCTGCCACAGCACACCTAGACCGTCCGTTGATATCCAGCCCCAACACGATATAGATACACTACCATGATAGAATTGTGGAGCCACGTATTTTTGCATTGTATTGGGACCCCTTTGAACGATAGGCAATCACCTTTCGTTACGTGTTGAAGAAATTGTCACCTCGTCTGAGAATACCACGTTATTTCTGTTGCGGTTGGCATTTTCTTGTTGGGTCGGTTTGTGAAGGGTGTGCTGAATGGGTTTGTAAGTTAAAAAAAATATTTTTTTTTAAAAATTCTCTTTTAGTATTTTTTCATACAATACAGGTTCCATTTTTTTCATTGAGAGAGATGCTCGTGCTAATGCGTTAGCGCATTATTCTGCGCACCACATGCTTTCGTGTGCAGCATATTATTGTTCAGTAGAGTAAACCCTTAAAGGAGGATCATAATAACTATCATATTATTAACTGTACCAAATGTCGTGTATGAAATAAGTATGTCTAAAATAAACAGTCGCTATGTGTTGATTCAGCATCATTAAGGGAAGGAGAAGAAATATTTGCTACATGCGACCCTCAGCGCTACTGTGAAAACACATCCAAGGTGGCAGATTTAGTAATGCCATACAATATAAAAGCTATCATGTTTTGTGTCGTTAATATTGATAATTATTATAAGTCATTGTTGAAGAAGCTTGATTTATGTATTTCATTATAATTATTGATCATATGTGTTAGTAATATTAATACAACTTGTTGCTGCCGCTACACAACTGTATCGCGGATGGTGAACACAAGGCGCTGTGTCGTGAAGCACTTAGGCAAATTTGGCGTTCCAGACATGACTCATTTTCTTCTTGTCCACGTTTCAATCACAAAAATGTAAATCTACAGATACACTTTCCAACTGAATATATACGACGGTCATCCAGAAAGTGACAGACGTTTTGGCCAAACTAAATGACAACGAAAGATATCATCACAAAACTTTATTTACAAAATTACAGTTCCTTACTTTATTTCTCAACGTAATCTCCATTCTGTCAAGATATGTATTGCCACGTGGTACCAGTTTTTCAATGCCGATGTTATACTTTTCTACCGCCAAAGAATTTATTCGTTCTTTTTAATGCACAAAATGTTCCACCAATTGAATTTTGTAGGCAAATAAAGCAAGTATATGGTGATAATGCAATAAGCGAATGTTCAGTGAGGAAATGGCGCATAATTTACGAGTAAACAGAATGAACCAGTGTGCACGATAAAGACCGAAGTGGAAGTTCATCAATTGTTATAGAGGAGTTGAAAGTAAATGTTGATAAAGAATTAAGAAAACCCGGTGTTTTTGGATGAAAAAGACTTCCAAACCAATGAAGACCTCAAAGTGACATGTTTAGTGGTGGAAGACTAGAAAAACCGGTACCACGTGACAACTAATACCTTGATGGTTATGTTGCAAAATAAAGAACTGTAATTTTGTAAACAAAGTTGTCGTTATTATTTAGTTATGCCAAATCGTTTGTTAATTTCTGGATGGCCCTCATAATTAAGGCATTTAATGGGATAATGTGCCAAGGTTTTGGTCTCTGACCAATATTTGTATGCACTTGCAGACACAGATGAGTGTGAAGAAGAACACTAACGTAAGTGTTCCAGATTACTTTTCTCGTGTTATTGTTTCAGCTCACGAATCAGACATCGGCCTTTGTTCCTTCTGCGCGTTTCCACTATCTTACATGACGCATACCAATATCTCTAGAATCTCTATTCTAATGCGTATCCATGTAACCGATATGTCACGAACAGCTGCCACACAACGTTTTCAATAGCATGTTAATCAGCGGTTCGAATTCCAGTAAGTTCTGATTTAAGAGTACGCAGTCATTTAGGTTCCAACTTCTGTTTTACTTTCTCTACCACATACAATGTACGAGATAATTCCACAAAAAATTCAATACCGAGATTTCACCGGAAATACATGTTTGGGGGCTCCGAATCCAAAATGGCATTCTTAATAAAGATCCGTGTGTGTGTGAGTGTGTGTGTGTGTGTGAGCAGGATAACCCAAAAACGAAAAATGGATTAAGTATTAAACTTGGAATGCTTCGTTGAATATTTTGCAGGGATGCATCACAAAGATTTTCAGGAAAACATTACCTCCCCAAACTACTCTTTACGCGGAATATAGGACGCGGGTTCAAACCCGGCGTAAAATCCTTAGCATGACTTCGTTAGAAGGGAAGCAAAACCGGTGGTCCCGTGTCGTAGATTTACTGCATGTAAAAGAACCACAAGCCTGATAAAGAGGCCTCTTAGCAAAATTAAGCTGTCCTTCCCGCCAAATATAAAATGGACGCTGAGAAGCACATCAATTAAAGAGCGTCCATAAATAACACTCCATTTCCATTTTACACGGAAGATTATTCCAACTTGTCGACTTTGTCGAAACAGACTAAAACGATTTTGATTAAAATGCCCTATATTAAAGATATTCATATAAAAAATAAAATGTGTATCTTAAACTTTTTGGAACTAGCTTCTGAAGCCCTCTTTATTCTGAATTAATTTTGTATAACTGGTAAACCGTAAGAGATAGACAAAATCTTACTAAAATATAGACCTCGTTAAAATACACAGTTTGTATCGCATACTTTTTTACTTTCTCTAGCACGTTTTACAACGTACATAGTGAATAAAAATTTGTTGTATTCCATCCAAAACTTCGATACGAGATTTCACCGAAATGCATGTTTTAAGAGCCCTTGAATACAAAAAAGGCGTTTTCAGAAACATGATCGCGTGTCTGTGGGTAGCTTAGCTCAAAAACGAAAAGCCGGTTAAACACCAAGATTGGCATTTAAGTTCAGTATCTTCCAAGGATACGACACGAAGATTTTCAAGGAAATCCCACACCTCTAACTATCCTTTGGATGGAACATTTTGATTTTCTCAAAATTAAATATGCCATATGTTTAAGATATTTTTATGACAAAGAAATCGTATATCTTGAATTTTCTGGGAAAAGCCCCTGCGGACCTCTTCATTCTGGATTACTGTATAACTGGTAAACCGAAAGAGATAGACAACTTACTGCACAAAAATGTAGATCTTGTTAAAAACACAATTTGTGTACATGTTTTTATAGAGGTGAGCATTTACGAGATAATTTAAGTTATTTGTTTCAGTTTTAAGTTTCTTAAACTTTTCTCAAACAGGACATATTTTTTCTTTTCGTTTCTCTTTCGTTTACTCCTACCAATAAAGGAGAATCGAATTTGAATTGCTTCACATAGTAACCGGGTTTTAAAATGTTGTCTAACGCTTTAGCCTGTGCATTCTCTTATATCCATTCTATTTACAAAGAAGCAAGTAATAAGACCAATTCTGGTAATGTTGATCTTGTTTAGCATGATGTGGATAAAAAAATACTCTTTTGTAAGAAAAGTATGTTTGGGGAACAGCTAGGGAAAATCTTATGAATGGAACACATCAGACGTTTTCTTTATTTTGGTGGAATAATTAATTTTCCAGATATTCCTTGTTTTGGGTTTATATATTTTCTCAAATGAGACCTCACCATTCATTTTTCTTTATTTTTCATCCTCGGCATGCAAATTGAACTGAATTTTAAAACCATCACATAACGACCAGCTCTTAAGATGATTTGATTATTGCTGTAGCTGTGTGTACTCCACATTCCCCTTGAACCTATAGGAAAATATGGAATAAAATAATTTCTGCTAAGGTTTATCTTGAGATAACATGAAGCAGATATGAATAGTTTGCGGCAGACAAGGTAGAGGAAGTCATGAGGTTTTTGTCTTTAATATCTGAAGATATAATTTTATATTGTGTATTTTGATCTGTGGCAATATTTACTTTCTCCACCACCTAGTAAGACAAGATATTGTATTCCACCCAAAAATTCGATGTCCTGATTTCACCGGAAAGGTCCCCTGAGTACAAAAAAGTCATTTATAGAAAAACGTCCGTATGTAAGTCTGTGTGTGTGCGTGCGCGCATGTATGTACAGTATTTTTCAGAACTCTCTGCCAAAGGCGGCTTGATTTTAAAGTTTGGGTTTAGGTGGTTTGCGGTTAGAAATCGACCCTCGCAGTTGCCTAGTCTTCCGCTTACTGGTTCCTTAACTGAGTCGCGAATCTCGACTTGCAAGCAGTGTCTCCAGGAAACAGATTTTACTACGTTGCCTCTCACCCCTAGTACAGGCTCATCTTTTGTTTGCTAATGGTTATTGCCCAGTGGCAGGGAGGAGTGGTCCCGTTTGAGGGTCATCATGTTATGGAGAAAACTATATATATGTGTGTGTGTGTGTCTATGGACAGCTTAACCCAGAAACGAACAGGCGGATAAATACCAAACTTGGCATTTAAGTTCAATATTTTTCCAAGGATTTTCAGAAACCACCCCAAACACATTTAACAAGGAACATTTATCGAACATTTTGATTTTCTCAAAAATGGCTGTAACGATGTTGATTAAAATAACATATGTTTAGGATATTTGCATGAGAAATGAAATATATGTTATAAACTAAAGCTTTTGTAAATTAGGGCTAAATTTTTGGAGTATAAGTAAACATATGCTGAATTTTCTGCGAAGAACCTCTGAAGACCTTCTCATTCTGGACCACTTTCCGCAAGACAGAGACAAGACCATACAACACAACAACGTGCATCTCCTTAAAATACACAATTTACGTAATATACATTTTTACTTTTTCTTGCATGCATGTACATACAATGTAAGTACATAGTAGCTAGAGAAGGTATTGTATTCCACCCAAAAATTCAATGTCGAGATTTCACCGGAAATATACATTTTGAGGCCCCCTGAGTCTGAAAAAAGCATTTTTAGAAAATGGTACTCGTGTGTGTCTGTGGACAGATTAGCTCAAAAACGAAAAGGCGGTTAAAAATCAAACTTGGGATTTAAGATCAGTATCTTCCAAGGATGCGATTTTTAGGAAAATCCCTCACCCCAAACACCTTTTACATGGAACATTTTTTGAAAATTTTTAGTCTCTCAAAAATGGCTGTATGATGTTGATTAAAATGCCATATGTTTTAGATATTTTCATTAAAAATGAAATGTTTATGTATGCGTATGTTATAAACTAAAGACCTAGCATATTTTTTTGTTTTAATTAGGGCTACAGCTTTTGGAGGATAAATAAATAAATATATGTTGAATTTTCTGGGAAGAACCTCTGAAGACCTGCTAATTCTGGAACACTTTAGCAAAACCGGTAAACCCAAAGACTTAGGCAAAATCGTACAACATAATAATGTAGATCTCGTTAAAATACACAATTTATGTAATATACATTTTCACTTTTTCTAGCACCCATGTACATAGTAGCTAGAGAAGATATTGTATTCCACCCAAAAATTAGATGTCGAGTTTTTCACCGAAAATATATGGTTTGAGGCCCACAGCGTCAAAAAAAAAAGTTTTAGAAAAAGGTCCGTATGTGTGCCTGTATGTGTCTGTTGACAGCATAGCTCAAAAACGAAAGGACCGTTAAATACCGAACTTGGTATTTATTTTTAATATCTTCCAAGGATGCGACACGAAGATTTTCAAGAAAATCCCCCCACCACAAGCTCCCTTAGATATACATGAAAAAATGTTTGAAGATATTGCTTTTCTCAAATATGGCTCTAACGATTTTGATTGAAGTACCGAATATTAAAGGCTATTTACATCCCCAACAAAATGTATATCTTAAATTTTTTGGGAATAGCCTCTGAAGAGCGCTTTATTTTGGATGAGATTTGCAAATTTTGCATAACGAATAGACAAAAACTTACTGTACAGAAAATGTAGATCTCGTTAAAACCCATAATTTATGGCATATACGTTTTTCTTGCAAAGTTAACCGCTTTAGAGATATTTCTTGCATTGGTTTCAATTTTAAATTACCTAACCTTTCTCGAACGAGATCATGCAAACCGTGCCGAACTTAAATTGTTTCATTTGGTGACCGGCTTTTAAAAGATTTGACCATCGCTTTAGCCTAATTTGTTCTCATATTTCCCTTCTACTTACAAAGCAGCAATAATAAGACAATTTCTGTTAATCTAGAGTAGCACGATGTAGATTAAAGAATAGTCTTTTGCACGAAAAAATTGTTTCCGGATCAGCTACAGAAAGCTATAGGAATAGCACACATCAGATTTTTTTCTGTAGAATTAGACGTTTCCGAGATATTCCTTGTTATCTGTTTCAATTTTGAACTACTTAAAACTTTTCTCAAACAAGAAGTCGTCTTACGTTCCATTTTTCTTTTGTTTTTCTCCTGGCCATGCAAAGAGCCCCGTATTTCAATTGCTTCACATAACGACCAGCTTTTAAAGGATTTGAATATCGCTTTATCATTGTGTGCTCCTTTAGTTCTCTTCTACTTATTAACATTCCAGAATAATAAATCCCATGTTGACTATAAGAGTAAAGTACAAAGTATAAGCAGCTCTAAAAATGAAATTAGAAAACGAATAACCAGACAATTTCTGCTAATATTTATCTCGATTATCATGACGCAGATAAATACGAAGGGCGACCAGAAAGTAACGAACGATTTGGAATAACTAAATAATAACGAAATATATCAACACAAAACTTTATTTACAAAGTTACAGTACCTTACTCTATTGTTTAACGTATCTCCATTGCTATCAAGGTATTGTCACGTGGTACGGGTTTTTCAATGCAGATCGCTGAAGATATGAGCCAAGATGTCACTGTCATTTTGAGGTCTTCATCGGTTGGGAAATCTTTTCCACCAAAAGGTCACGCACGATGTCCAAAGTGAATCACCGGTTTTTCCTAATTCTTTTATCAACATTTGCTTTCAACTCCTTCATAACGATTGACGAACTTCCACTCCAGTCTTTGTCGGGCACACTGGTTCTTCCTTGATTACTCGTCAAGTATGCGCCATTTCCTCACAGAAGTCTCCTTCATTGCATTATCACCTTACATTTACGTTATTTGCCTATAAAATTAGATTGGCTGAACATTTTGCGCATTAAGAAAAACGAATAAGTTCTTTGGCCATAGAAAAATATAACATCGGCATTAAAAATGGTTCCACGTGACGATAAATGTTTTGACAGAATGGCGTTGAGATTACAGTAAGGTAGTGTAGTTTTGTAAATAAAGTTTTGTGTTGATATCTTTCGTTATTATTTATTTATGCCAAATTGTACGTTACTTTCTGGATGTCCTTTGTAGTTTGTTTATAGAACAGGTAGAGAAAGCCATGTGAATAGAATAAATTAGATTTTTAAACTTAACAGAGTAAAGTTGAATGTAAAGTATGCAAACTACGGATAACTGCGGTCTTTTGTCTTTGTGTTCGGCGTGAAAACAGCCGGAGATAACGCACGTAAAACATCTGCTTTGAAATCTATCAGTGTGATCTTTGCTTTGTCTACTGCGCATATAAGTAGAGAACTATTGTACTCCACCAACATATTCAATACCGAGATTTCACGGGAAACACGAGGGCCATCAGAAAGTAACAAACGATTTGGCACAATTAAGTAGCAACGAAACATATCCACACAAAACTTTATTTACAAAGTTACATTACCTTACTCTATTTCTCAACGTATCTCCATTCTGTCAAGATATTTATTGTCACGTGATACCACTTTTTAATGCTGATTTTATACTTTTATACTGCCAAACAAGTTATTCGTTTTTATGAATGCACAAAATATTCGGCCAATCGAATTTTATAGGCAAATAACGTAAGTGTATAGTGATAATGCAATGAACGAGTATTCAGTGAGGAAATGGCTCATAGTTTAGAGTAATCAAGGAAGAACAGTGTGCAAGACAAAGACCAGAGTGGAAGATCATCAATTGTTATGAAGGAATTGAAAGCAAATGTTAATGAAAGAATACAGAACAACCGGTACTTCACTTTGATTCAACATCTTGGCTCAGATGTTTAGCCACTGAAGCACCGGCACCAATAAATGCCGTGATAGTAATAGCGACCACGTTGAGAAATAGAGTGAGGTGCTGTAACTTTGTAAGTAAAGTTTCGTGTTGATATCTTTCTTATTATTTAGTTATGCCAAAATGTTCGATACTTTCTGGATCGCACTCGTATACGCTCTGAAACTCCCTCAATAATATTAATAAAAAAAAAAAGTACAAAAAGTCCGTATGTGTGTCTGTACAGCATAACTCCAAAACGAAAGGCCAGTTACATGCCAAATTTGTTATTTAAGTTTAGTATCTTCCAAAGATGCAACACGAAGATTTTCAATACATAATCCCAGCATATATATCAACATATTTACATGACAAGTAAAATTGATATCTTTAATTTTCTGGGAATAGATTATGACGCCTTCTTTAGTCGGCAGGAATATTGTATAATCTTGTTTAACTGACAAACGGACTACATAAAAAGTCTTATGTTTTCGATTTACATGACTTTCCCTACCTGTTCTGCAAACAAACTAATTTTACAAAAGACTATTTTCATTTAGATCATGCTGATCGAGATATACATAAACAGAAATGGTTTTAATTCTTGCTTTATTGTAAGTGGTAGAGAAATAAGCGGAACACACTAGGGTGTCGCTAAGTGAAACAATTGGCAAGGTCAGGAGTAAAACAAAAGATGATTTCCCGTTTGAGAATAGTATAAGTAGGCTAAAATTGAAACCGATAACAAAGAATATCTCGGAAACGTTAACACTACAACAAATTTATACGACATAAATTGTGTGATGATGATGATGATGACGATAATGATGTTTAAGGGCGATCAACTGCCAAGGTCAAGATCCCTTATGATAAAATCCTGTCACTAACCAGTAATAAAACACAATTTAAAACTACAACACAGGTAAAAGTAGAGTTAAAAGGAGCATAAAACCAAGATAAAATAACTGTCAAGCTCTGAAACCAGAGCTGGCGATAAAATGATGACTAAAAAGAGAGGAAATCAAGTAAAACACGTGAGAGCATTAACAACCCTCTTAATTATCACGGCATACAGCATCTCAAGGTAAAACAAACTTGTGCTAAACATTTAAAAACCCTGTGCACTGTTCTTGGATCTCAGCCAGCAATAAATTGTGTGTTTTAATGACATCTACATATTTTTGAATCTCTCTTATGGTTTCCCAATTATACATAATTCATTCAGAAAGAAGAGGCCTTCAGAAGCCATTCCCAGAAAATTCAAGATCTAAATTTCGTTTGTCATAAAAGTATCTTAAATGTAATTTAATTAAACTCGTTACAGCTATTTTAGAAACTCAACATTTTCGAAACAAGTTTCATGTAAAGGGTAATTGGGGTGTGGATTTTCCTAGTATTGTCGTGTCGCATCCTTGGAAGATACTGAACTTAAATACAAAGTTTGGAGTTTAACCGAAGTTTTCCTTTTAAGTAATGCTGACCACAGTCACACACACATTACACACATTACACACACACACACGTGCGCACACAGGGACTTTTTCTCACTTACTTTTTCATTCACGTCACGGTCCATTAAGTTTTGATCAATATGTATTAAGGGTTAGCACGTTGCGTTGGTCACGTGTGGGCCACGCATGTGACGTTCCTCACTGTGTAATGAGTGTGTGTGTGTGTATACTCCCCTACCTAATTATAGCATGTCACTCCCCACGTACCTGTTTGCAGCGACGAATGCTATAGTTGCCTCAGCTCCACTCAAATCTCCGATGACGTCGGCCGGTGAACACGAAATTGACTCACTCAGGTTGGAGTAACAAAAGGGGTACTTAGGAGTTACACTTATGAATCTCACAACACACTTTTAACTTGTATATCTAAATTTATTTGTGACTAGAACCTTTAAATATCACGACAAGCACTTTTGCCTCACATACTAAAGTTATTTCGTGTCCTAGCACTTCCTGCAATGTACAACATAAATGTGCGGCTATCTGACAACTAGGCCTATAAATGATTATAACCGTGCGTATCTGGACTTTGATCCTTAAACTGTGCGTCCGTGCGTATATATCAACTGAGCGTTACATTATATATCTCCGACAACTGAACTTTACATTGTGTATCTAGCAACTGAACATTACGTTGTGCCCCTAGCAACTGATTATTACGTTCTGCCCAAACTGTCTTCAAGACAGAATGTAGAATAATGTGGTGTCAAGGCTGCTTTATTTCTATGCTTAAAGACCGCGAACTTG
>CM060900.1:11792500-12037500 GCA_030762935.1 Hymenopus coronatus | reverse complement strand
TGTATGAATTGCATATCTTCATGCAACCCATTTGAAGCAAGAGATTTTACAATCTTGAATGAAGAGCATGCACTATCATTAAAGGCATTAATTACCTGTAAAAAATATTGTAATATACAGTCTAGTATACTGCTGCGTCAAGCCACGTTATCCAACATGTTACTACAGGTTGTTTACATGCGGCGCGTGCAGTCTCCAATTCAGATCGGTCTCTACTCGGTAAGTATGCAACTGGTATCCACATGTGTCCCACTATCGGTCCCCAAGATGCTGTCCCTAGTTATTAGAGTGCATTCTTCACATTTCAGGAATAAAATGGTACGTATGCAATGGATATGTCGATTTGTAGCTATCTCAACGATTGGAAGTTCATCCAATAAAAGAAAGATCGTTACAAGCTTTAAGTGTAGATTAAATCAGGATAGTGAGAGTAAAACTGGTGCCCGGATTCTTTTGTAAGCACATATTACATTTCTTTATATGACGGCGACACTGAAAACTTCTAGAAAAGCAAACAAGGATTAATTTAAAAACATTTTAAAGGATTTTGTTGTTTTCACAATATTTTCCATTAACACTAGTAAGTTTTTACATTAGATGAAACCAGCTCTTAAATCAGTTATGCCACGCCTCCTAAGGGACTTCAGAAACCACGTTTTTATAACGTTGCACTCTTTGAGGGGACACCAAAGTGATAGAAGTGATTTTCTAAAGTATTCAAGCTAGAAAATTTAATTTTGTACAAATATTACTAGTAATAAAACAAGTATTCATGGCAATTTCGACACAAATATGTTATCTTGGATGTATTACTTTTTTCGATTTAATTAGCTAAAATCTAAATGCAGCTTCTCCTAAAGATACTGAGGTACATGATTATTTTTCTAAAGTTACATTCCTTAATATCTTGTAGCAAATTGCTTGATTGAAACTTTACAATAGTGGATACTACTTTTTTATGTTTATCACAAGGTGGGAAAATCTGCAAAAACAGAGCATGCTTAAACACTATATTTTTTCAAATGAATCTATGACCAATATTTAAAATCCAACCAGGCAGTTTATTACAGTGTTTTTCCAAAACATGGTCTTCAAACGGGACCGCTACCCCCTGCCATTGGGCAATAACCATTAGCAAACAAAAGGCAACCATGTACTAGGGGCGAGAGCCAACCTAGTAAAATCTCTGTTTTCTGTAGATTCAGTTCGTGTTTCGTATTAGTACCAGTCCAAACCAGTGAGTTAAGGCACAAGAGTTCAGGGACCAGTAAGTGGCGAGGGCTCGTATTCGCGCTAAATTTGAACTGAAAGTCTACTCGCGCTTATGCTTGGTTTGGAGTGGCAGTCGACTCTTCTCAGGGCGTTTTAACGGGCTTGTTGGGCCTCACAGACCCAGACTACCTGGCGACTTGTTAAATCACTAGGATTTTCTTTGTAGAGTTGTAGTTTATTTTCTAATCATTTCGTACAATTCTGAAGTGAAACTGCAATCGCTCGATGTAATTTATGTGCTTTGTTGAATGCTGCAAATATTTGTACGCGAATACATTAATGAACGCGTGATCTTTATACTTGTGAAAAAGCTTCTTTCTTTATAATAACTGGCTTCACCAGCAAGAAAATCAACACATAACTATGATACTTATTGTTAGAAAACAAAATCGCATAGAGAAAATCAAAACCTTATACACGACGAAACCACAATGAATAATAAACATTTGCATCCAGCGATTTCAACTTCGGAATGCAACAGAACAAAAACATTTGAACATCAAATATTACAAAAATGACATGAAATTCATAAAATTTCGGCAGATTTTGTGGTTAGGATATAAATATTGCCTGTTTCCAGCCGCATGCTTCGTAATCCCGTTTTTGGTAGAGGAGTGGGGAGGGTTATCATGTTCTGAAAAATATTCTACATTCTGCACTGCTTTGGGATAAGCTGTAGTTTTGCGGGAGAACATAGATTTTGAATATTGGAAAATAAAAGAAATATTAAACCTGAGAAAAATGGCAGAGAGAGTCGTTTAAGCAACACAACATCTAAAACACGTGCTACATCCCCCCTAATAAAATACAACGTTGCAAACATGTACTTTAAAGGATGGTACATTTTTGCTTTCTCTACACGTTCTATGTACATAGTGAATAGTGAAGACTTTGTATTGCACCCAAAAATTCAATACCGAGATTTCACCGGAAATATATGTTTTGAGACCCGCTGAAGCCAAAAAAAAAAAAAAAAAAAAAAAAGCATTTTTAGAAAAAGGCCCGTATGTGGGTGTCATAGTTTAAAAACTTAAAGACTGTTAAATACCAAACTTGGTATTTGAGTTTATTATCTTCCAAGGATGAGACACGGAAATGTTCATGAAAATCCCCCCCCAACTCGAACTACCCCTTACATGGAAAGTTTTGAAAATTTGTTTTTCTCAAAAATTGCTGTAACAATTTTTATTAAAATATCGTATATTAAAGTTATTGAAAACACAAATAAAATGTATATTTTGAATTTTCCTGGAATAGCCACTGAAGAGCACTTTACTATGGTTGATTTTTGCAGAATTTTGCATAATGGTGAAACAGTAAGAGATACACAAAACTTAAAACACACAATATATGCCATATGCCTTTTTGTTATAGAGTAGACCGCTTCCAAGATATTCCTTGTTGTTTATTTCAATTTTAAAATACTTATACTTTTCTGAGACAGGAAGCGTCCCGTTTTTCTTTTCTTCTACTCTTTTTTTTTTTTTGGTAGTGTTCAACGCCCGCTTTAACTACTTATGGCTCCGCAGGCGGTGATACTGATGATACATGAATGATGATGGAGCACCGTTGAAATGCGAGGGCGGGGGAAACCGGAGTACCCGGAGAAAACCCGCCCCAGCGCCGCTTTGTCCACCACAAATTTCACATGCGGTCGCTTGGGATCGAACCCCGGCCGTCTAGGCGAGAGGCAAGTGGCGCGGCCATTCTACTCCTGGACAAGCAAAGAAGCCAATTTCAATGACAATCGCATAACGACAGCTTTTAAAACATTTGACTTTCGCTTTAACATAGCGCATTCCTTTAGTTGCCTTCTTCTTTTAAGGACATTCTACTAATGCTTATGTCGATTAGCATGCTGTGGCAAGAGTAATCTTTTGTAAGAAGTGTGTAGGACAGCTAGAGAAAGTGACGTGAGTGTAAGGACTGTGTTCTCGTAACGTTGGAAACAAAAGAGAGCTGCATGGTCCAGATACTCCATTTTCCTGTAAGCGATGATACATTTTCATGGTGCAAACCTTTTCAAAAAATTGTGTAGCAACGATACGTCTATTTTCTAAAGTTGTAGTAGCAGTATGACCCATTTTGGTAAAAACAAAAGCTAGCAATATCTTCTTATCAACATTTCGAATTCGTGGGGCTTTTATAACTTAGGTTCTGCTCGAAAGACCCGTTGACTTTTCTTTTCAGGATCATAAAATAAATCCCAATATTCATCAATAATAACGATATTCCACGCCAAATGTTATGAGCAGTCCTGCGTTTTTCAGAGTTTTTCTGCAACAATCAATCCAATGCTTTTTACTTTCTCTACATGTACTAGGCACATAGTGTATAGAGAAGGTATTGTATTGCATCAAAAAGTTCGATACCAATACTTCACTGGAAATACATGCTTTGGGACCCCCTGATTCCAAAAAAAAGCATTTTTATATAAATGTCCGTGTGTGTCTGTGGGTAGCATAGCTCAAAAACGAAAAGTCCGTTAAATACCAATCTTAATATTTAAGTTCTGCATCTTCCAAGGATGCGACACGAAGATTTTCAAGAAAACCTCCCACCGTCAACTACCCTTTACGTGGAAAGAATTCGAAAATGTTGATTTTCTCAGAAATTGCTGTAACGATTTTTATTAATTTGAGATATTTACATGAAAAATAAAACGTATATGTTAAATTTTATGAGAATAGCATCTGAAGATCTCTTTATTCTGGAAGAACATGTATTAATTGTCATAGCTAGTAAACCCTAAGAGACAGACAAAAGCTTACTTCACAATAAAATGCTGATCTCCTTAAAACAGACAGTTTATGTCATATACATTTCTTTCGTGGAGTTGACCGTTTTAGAATATTCCTTGTTATTTGTTTCAGTTTTAGAATAAACTTTTCTCATACGGGAACATATTGCTTACTGGCAATGGTGTACTGTTTTTTGTCGTTGCGTTTCTTTTTTCTGTAATTTTGTTCATGCTCACACACACACACACACACACACACACACACACACACACACACACATTTGTCGCCCTCCGTGGTGTAATGGTTACCATGCTAACTTCATATACCCAAGGTGGCGGGTTCAAACCCGGAGGAGGACGATGGATTTTTTCGGGCGTAAAAATCCTTAACATGGCTTCCTTCGGAAGGGAAGTAAAGCTGTGGGTCCCGTGTCGTAGATTTACGGCACGTAAAAGAACCTCAAGCCTGATAAGAGAGGCCTCTGAGCAAAATTAAGCGATCTTTCACGCCCAATATAGAATGGGACGCTGAGAACCAAAGCAGTTAAAGAGCGTCCATAAACAACAGGCCATTTCCATTTTCACTCACACACACACACACAAACATTCACACTTGCAGACTCTGGGGAGGATAGGGAATACTCCTACAGCCGGGAATCGAACCCGGGACCCCTCGCACAGCAAGAGGGTGTTTTACCGACTGAGCTACAGTATGATAACCCTCTGCCAAAGACAGCGAGACTTTACAGTTTGGATTTAGGAGGGTTGCGGTTAGAAACCTACCCTCGCAGTTGCCAGTCTTCCACTCTCAACTTGCAGGCAGAGTCTCCAGGAAACAGGGTTTACTGCGTTGTCTCTCGCAGTAAATCCGTACAGGTTTGCTAATGGTTATTGCCCAGTGGCAGGGGAAACGTCCCGTGTTTTGGAACAAACTATACAAGCCCAACCCATTTAGTGTTGTTTTTGACCGAGAGTCAGTTTATGTGGACTGCAGCAATAGCGAAGTTTTCTCACGTGTAACTTTTATGTAAAATGTTTTGCATTTGACTCATACTGATGTCCATTATCGCGCGAATAAATTCATAAAATATCCTCGGATCTTCTTCAAGCATTGCTCGAACAGCGGGAACATTTTTATGGGTGTCCTTCACGAGTTTATCACTAGGAAAGTCGATATCTTTGAATTCGTTCGTAGTCTGCTTACCCTCCCCATATTTAGGACTGACACCCCCCTAGGGGATGCCTAGGGGTCAGAAGCCTGTCGGAGAGCCAACGACATGAAACCACAGAATGGAGAACATGGAACGAGTGGTCGGCCCGTAGCCAGGCATGAGTATGACATGAAATGCAAGCAAAATGAATGATAGGAAAGGAGATGATGGAGCAATTTGTAGAATGAGCGGCGGGGGAGACTAGAGGACCCGGAGAAAACCTGCCCAGATGCCGCTTCGTCTATCACACATCCCACGGCGCTTGGGATCGATCCCAGGCTGCCTAGATGGGAGGCGAGTGGTAGATCTCGTTAAAGCACACCATTTATGTCATAGAGTTTTTCTGTAGAGCTTACAATATCCGAAATATTCCCTGTTATTGGTTTCAGTTTTAAATTATTTAAACTTTTCTTAGATGGGAAGTCTTCTCCATTTCATATCTCTTTTGTTTTAATCCTGGCCATGGAAAGAGAACCTAATTTTAATAACAACCGCATGGCGACAGCTTTTAAAAGGTTTGACTCTCACTTTAGCCCAGTGTATTCCCTTGTTTTCCATTAGTTAATAGGTAATAAGACCATTTCTGATAATATTTAACTTGATTAGCATGATGCTAGTAGATAGAAGAATAATCTTTTGTAAGAATAGTGTTTGCAGAACAGGTAGAGAAAGTCATGTGAAAGGAAGACATCAGATATTGTTTTACCGATGTTGCTCTCGACGCATACATACGTGGCCACAGTATAAGTGTGGTACAAAACAAACCACCACACAAATGGAAATGGAGTTTTATTTATGGACGCTCTTTAACTGCTGTGGTTCACAGTGTCCCATTCTATATTGGGCCTAATTTTGCTCAGAAGCCTCTTTATCAGGATTTGAGGTTCTTTTAAATCTACGACACGGGACCAACGGCCTTACTTCCCTTCCGAAGGAAGCCATGCTAAGGATTTTTACGCCCGAAAAAATCCATTGTTCTCCGCTGGGTTTGAACATGTGACCTTTGGTATATGAAGCTAGCATGGTAACCACTACACCACGGAGGACGACTATCGCCACACAATGAATAATATCACCATGTGGTCAACGAGATGCTTCTCATCCAGAGGTCCCGGGTTCGATTCCAAGCGGTGGCAAATTTTTCTTTAACCAGAATCATTCCCTATCCCCACAGATTCTGGAAGGATGTATGTGAAAGTGTATGTGTGTGCGTGTGTGTGTTTGAAGAAAATAAAATGATTAAATCCCCAACGTTAGAAAAGCTTCAGTCAACGATTTGTTTCTAAGGCAAAGCCCCCGATATGACGTTAGAGGCTATATTACTGAAACAATTTTCAAAAAAAGTCTTATGTGTTCAATTCACATGACTTTTTCTGCATATCAGCAACAAATTCTAAACAAAACGCTTATTTACCTCATGTCAGGCGAGAAAAAATTTCCAGAAATACTCTTATTAAATGGAAATGGAGTTTTGTTTATGGACGCTCTTTAACTGCTGTGGTTCTCAGCGTCCCTATCTATACTGGGCGTGAAAGACCGCTTAATTTTGCTCAGAGGCCTCTTTATCAGGCTTGAGATTCTTTTACTTGACATAAATCTACGACACGGGACCAACGGTTTTATTTCCCTTCCGGAGGAAGCCATGCTAAGGATTTTTACGCCCGAAAAAATCCATCGTCCTCCACCGGGTTTGAACCCGCGAAGTGAAGTTAGCGTGGTAACCATTACACCCCGGAGATTAACTGCCACCGCAGAGTGAATAATGTCACTATGTGTTCAACGAAATGCTTCTCATCCCGGGTTCGATTCCCGGCGGCGGCGAGTTTTTCGTTAACCAGAATCATTCCTTATCCCACACAGATTCTGGAAGTATGTATATGAGAGTGTATGTGTGTGTTTGAATAAACTAAAATTATTAAACCCCCAACGTTGAAGGACCTACAGCCAACGAGCTGTTTCTAAGGTAAAGCCCCCGACGTCACGTTCTATATAACTGAAATAATTTTGAAAAAATCTTACGTGTTCCATTCACATGACCTTCTCTACATCTCCGCAACAAATCATTGTTAAAAAACTTATTCTTATATTTATGTCATGCTAATCGAGAAAAAATTAGCAGAAAAGCTCTTATTAAATGGAAATGTAGTTTTATTAATGGATGTTCCTTAACTGCTGAGGTTTTCAGTATTCTATTCTATAATGGGGTGAAAACCGCTTAATTTTGCTCAGAGGCCTCTTTGTTAGTCTTGAGGTTTTTATGTATCTACGACACCGGACCAACGGCTTTATTCCCTTCCAAAGGAAGCGATGCAAAGGATTTTTACGCTGCGCCCGAAAACATCCATCGTCCTCCGCCGGGTTTGAACCCGCGACCTTGGGTATATGAGGATGACATGTTAACCATTACACCACAGAAGGCGACATGCTCTTATTATTTGCTTCCTTGAAAGTAGAAGGGGCTTAAAGGAATACACCAGGCTAAAGCGATAGTCAAATCTTTTAAAAGCTGGTTGCCGTGTAATTGAAGTTCCTTTGTACGATCAGGAGTTCACAAATTCCCGTATAAGTATTTTGAAACTGAAACCAATGACAAGGAATATCTCAAAAACGGTCAACTCCATCAATAAAATGTATATATCATGAATTGTGTGTTTTAACGAGCTCTACATTTTTTTGTTAAGAAGGTAAGTTTTTGTCTACTTCTTACGGTTTACCAGTTATACAAAATTCCGCAAAATTCATCCAAAATAAAGATGTCTTCACAGACTATTCAGAAAATCCAAAATATCCTGTTGTTTGTCATGTAAATATCTTTAATAAACGGCGTTTTAATCAAAAGCGTTAGAGTTATTTTTGAGAACTCAACATTTTCGAAAAATGTTACATGCAAAAGGAAGTTGAGGAAAGGGGGGATTTTCTGAAAATCTTCGTGTTGCATCTTTGGAAGATACTGGACTTAAACACCAAGTTTGGTATTTAAGCGACTTTTCGATTTTGAGCTATGCTGTCCAAAGACACACACACTCAGACAGACAACACAGGCCTTTTTCTTTTTCTAAAACTCTGATGTGTCCCACTCTACATCTGTGTAACAAATTATTGTTAGAAAGCTTATTCTTCTATGTACTTCGTGATAATCCAGATAAACATTAGCAGAAATTTTCCGTATTACTTGGTTCCTTGTAATAAATATCTAATGTATTCCATTCACACGATGTCCTCTAGCTGTCCGGTAAACAAACCTTTTACTCAAAACATTGTCTGTTAAGCAGAATTAGTCTTATTACTAGCTTCCTTTTAAGCAGAAGGGAAATAAGAAAATGATCAGGCTAAAGCGATAGTCTCGTGCTTTAAAACCGGTCGCTATGTGATACAATTGAAATTCCAATCTCTTTGCTTACCAAGCAAACGAGAAACGAGAAGAAATATGTCTTCCCGTTTGAGAAAAGTGTAGGCGCTTTAAAATTTATACCAATTACCCGGAATATCTCGCAAACGGTTAACTCTACAAAACATGTACATACAATTTATTGGGTGTTTGAGTGAGATCTACACTTTTGTGTGGTAAGTTTTTGTATATTTCTTACGGTTTGTCAGTTATATAATAGTAAGATATTTTAATTAGAATCGTTAGATCCATTTTTGAGAAAATCAAAGTTATCGAAAAATTTTCCATGTAAAGGGTAGCTGGGGTTGGGGGAATTTTCTTGAAAACTTTCGTGTCGCATCCTTGAAGGTTACCAAACTTAAATACCAAGTTTGGTATTTTACGGTCTTTTCGTTTTTGAGCTATGCTGTCCACAGGCACACATGGACCTTTTTCTAAAATGCTTTTTTTTTTTACTCAGGAGATCCCAAAACTTGTATTTCCGGTGAAATCTCCGTATCGAATTTCTGGGTGCATTATAATAGCTTTTCTATCCACTATCTTTGTGGTACATACACACTACTGTTACTATGATGTTCTATCATTGAACTGGGAGAAAGAAGTAAACTGACACATTCTGACCTGGAGCATGCTGTTTCAGGACAAAGTATGGAAAATCATGCAACCATCGCTTCCTGTCGAACGTTTCAGCTCCTTAAAGACGTAGGTCCAGCACTAAAAATAAACTCGTTTAATAGACGATGGTGGTCACACGATGACATGCAAAATAGAAAATGTGTGCCTTAAAAATAACACAAACTATTTATATTACCTCACCTTACGAAAACAACTGTCGTAGAGTAATTATGTATCTATTTATCCATAACCTATATTAGTGGTCGTTATACATAGGCTATAAGAAGCGTTTTCAAAAAATGTTCATTAAAATTTGAATTTGAAAAGCAGTGTTCAAAAGAGAACCGCTTTTAATTCATTATTTAGGGTGTTTTCTTTCATACGGTAAATTCTCATCCGTTTCATGTGTCTTTTATTTTACTCCTGCCCACGAAAAGAGAAGCAAATTTCAATGACAGTCGCCTAGAGAGATCTTTCCCCCACTGGGAGACTTGGTGCGGGGTACACTCAGCCTCATGAGGTCCCTGGGGGGGGGGGGGCAAGAGGACCGAATTAACAGGCCGAGAGGAATTCGAGGCGCTGACCTGGTCTCACCCTCCAATACTGCCCTCCCTCCATGACGCATGTCATGGGCTGTGATGGGGGACGCAGCGGCCAGGCGGTAGGCCCTGGGCCCTTGTGGACTGTTGCGCAGGAGTTTAATTTTAATTTATAAGGAACTAGGTAAAAGACCATTTCTGAATTAAAGGTCAATAAGATAACTCTTCAGAACCAAAGGAATTAGGTTAATTCCTTCCTTGGAAGGATTACTTTCCAAGGGTATTCCAGGAAAAGTAATTCAACGAACCTAAGAATGATAATGGTGAAAACATATTTCAAGCGTGCATGTCTAAATTTCTTTACAGGGTTCATTTAAGCGACATGGGGACTGAGGTATTAGTTGAAGATGAGGGGATTCTTTGGAACACGTGACACGAGACGGCGAGAAGATGTTCCAAGTCGGAAGGTCCAGCAATGCGCATGCGCAAGCATACATAACGAATGGAAGTCTGTGCGTTTCGCATTGGAAAGAAGACCCGATTTTCACAAACTCCATTTTTACCCCTTATTTCGGTCCAGTTCATTTACACACACCTAACGTAACCTAACCTCGACGAAATCTCGAAACCAGAGGAACTTGTCATTCGCATCGACTTGCTAGAGCCTCCACTCGCCTCATATCCGGTAAAGCATTACAATGGTTGCAGCAAGGTACGGTGAGTAATACAGTAGGTATCACGCGCATGTTTCTCTCTCGCACATGCTGGCAGTGACGTCATGCAGTGTATGTACTCACAGCTACGGCATGCTTACAGCTGTGGTAGTGCGGTCATTGTTAACAATTAAAAGCTATGAGTAAAACTTCACTTTCAACAGCAATGTACTTATTCACAATATTTTATTTAAATCCATGTAAAACTTGCTTTCCTACTAATGTATAATTCACAGACTTTGTTTAGTGGTGTAAATAATTTAATTGTAATGTTTTGAATGGAATAATTGTTATAAATATTGTATGGTCGCGATATGACCTAGGAGTTAAAGCTACCTAAAATAAATAAATAAAAAATGCTATGATGTTGTCTAAAGTTACAGAATCAGATTTTCTTTATCAAATAAATCGCTAATAAAACAGATAGCCTTGTTCAGCTCTAACCATTAGATTTAAATTAATGAAGCTAAAACAGCAATTGTTTAAAATACTAAATATAAAGGCTCACCTTATGTCTCACGCTCGCTAAATGTTGCCTCCAGTTGTTGCAGGTATCGATGCTGGAATTCTTCAGTTTTATAACTGCATTCTAACAGAGTTTAAAACTACATTAATAAATGACTCAACATGTTAGTTAAGTATTGCGAGAAATAAAAGGAGTATACAATAAACTATAATACCCGATCTAGTGTTTCTGCTTCATGTATGCGCTTGTCTATTCAGTTGTAGCACACTTTTCTCGTTCTCTTTAATTTCTTTCGGGCCAAATCACTCCCTTTGTTTCCATGAACTTTCCATTTCTCTGTTTTCCTCTTGTTCATATATTTCAGCCTAATAAATGTTAGGACGAACTTTTTGCCTTTCAGTGCCCGTAAATAACAGATGAGAAAGTGGCAGTTTGAGTATACTGTAAGTCATTGCATTTTTTGTGCATCAACGTGCTTTTCAGAAACCCCTTTATGACTTCCTTACCATTATGTAAAACAAATCTTCATCCAACAAATGGTTTCTGAATAATTTCAACACGAGAGGAATGTCGCAGAAAGCCCATAAACTGCGATTTTCATCTCATCACAGCTCAGAACAAGGTCTTTCTCAAACTCACTGACAGAACTTGCTTTCTGATATAATATGCACAAACTTAATTTAATGACTGCGGGTGATATGACAAATTGGGCCAAGCCTATTTTGATGGTTATAGAACTTGCTAGAGGATATTTAAGGTATTCTCTCACATAAGTATGTGCCTTCTTAGACATGCATCTCAAAGTGATCGCCCTTGAAATGCCATCTGGGTCCTCATTTTCACATCTACCTGTAGAAAAACTTGCTGCTGGCAACATGAGAACATTTGTTAGAATGCACGTTCAACACTTCTAACTTATACATTCCGGATTGTGATTTTTGCAATTCATTTTCCAAAAGTGTTACTT
The DNA here is from genome assembly GCA_030762935.1 of Hymenopus coronatus. NCBI lineage: Eukaryota > Metazoa > Arthropoda > Insecta > Mantodea > Hymenopodidae > Hymenopus > Hymenopus coronatus. Next base: position 12,025,589 of record CM060900.1, on the reverse strand, counting down.
TCTACTCTAACCTTAAATTGTAACTTCTGGGTGCTTTGATTTCACATTTAATGTCCTCTATATTTGTAGGTGCTGTATTAAATAACGAGGGAAACGTAACAGGATTTTTTAGATATTTTCTATATTTATTTTAGAATTGTTGTTTGTTTATTCTAATAGAACATTTAACTTTGTTTGCATCTCTGTATGGACACCATTTTTGTCTTCTTTTCTTTGGACTGTTCATTTTCTGATGCAAGTAATTAGACAACTTTAAATATAAATGTGGTACAGCAATGCTTTTTAATATCTTTTTAGGAGCAAATTTGAGGAGCTCCACTTTAATATCTGGTTCATAATCTTCCTCGTCAAAATGTATGAAGTAAATGCGGGAATTATCTGAAGAGAAATGATCATCCCTTCTACATAACTGAAGTCATTTATGTCTTAGCTCAATATTTTTAGGGAACCTGTGGTAAGAAATACCTGATGGTATGGTTTACCAACCAGTGTTGATGCACAGGTGTAAGGCATAGTTTAATTCCTTACTGATCACACACGACCCTCACAGGAAGTCCACATAAACACTGTCATTGTAATGGCAGCAACCAGCTAGATGGCTAGCGACCGCTCACGTCATCAGCAGAGAAGTTCACTGGCGATACCTACCGTAATACTCAACATACCGTGGGTTGTAGCACACACACATAACGGTCTTAAGAAGTACCTAGTTTAAGTGACTTCTACTGGCGATCCATATTTGAAAGTGTTAAAAACATTAAGTTGTTCAATAAGGCAGTCGCCAGATTGCCGAACTTTTGGCTTCTTCTTGGGATTATTAGGGCTTTTAGCTTCACAAATCCCTCGGTTATGCTTTGCGACTTAGGGCACTCCATCTTGGGTTACACTTCTGGCTTAGGACCCGTTTATAACAGACCAGTAAGTAACTACAAAGCGGCCCTATTTACAGAATAACAAAAGTACCCATGTATTGAAGTAATGCCAAGTGGTTTAGTAATAATGAAAATCCCTCGTTACATGTTGGAAAGAAGAGCCGAAAATGACAAAACTTTCGATTTCTTAATTATATCGGATAACATTCCAAAAACGCTCGTGAATCATTTTGGCCGAACATTTGCCACGATCCGCCATTTCTAAAAGTCCAGAAGTATGTTTAAATCACGCATGCGCTATCTTTTAATGTAACTTTTCGTTCCTGTAGGATGTGGATTTTTCTGTTATACATTTTTGCACATAAAATTGCAAATTTGCATTTCAGTTTTGCTCTAATTTATATATATACACACACACACACATATATATATATATATATATATATATATATATATATATATATATATATATATATAACTATATGTATGTATACATAATATCATTTACACATAAATATAGTGTCTAAAGATTTGAGGGATGTTTAAAAATATATAATTTATACGGGAAAATACAAGGAAAACTGTAATACAAACAAAAAAAAAAACACCAAAAAATATAAATTTGATTTTCTACAACCAATAGCATCAACGTAAACCAAAAAATCCTTACTTTTATTTTCGCTACACTAAAGATCAGATAATGCCACTATTATAATTTTCTGACAAATGTGAATTCGCAAAACAGTTTTACAAAGTTTGCATTTTTTCGCTCACTAAAAGCAATTAATTGTATTATCTAAGAAACTGATTGAACTAGACTTTGAGTTTTTGTACAGATATTTTATTTATTCATAATAAGTGTGCCAATTTTCAAATAAATGGCTTAAACTTGTAAACAGTTAGAAAATACAGTCCTTCAAAAGCTAATAGTTTTTATGATGTAAGAACCTAAAGTTATGTTTTTTTATTCGAGCGGGAATATTGTGAAACTCGACTGCATCTCGTTTCACAACCACGCGAGAATCAAAATTCTCAGCACAAAATATCCCAGTAGCATTAGGCGTCTTGGTCACTGAAGGATAGAGAAACGAAAACTTTTGACAGCGGATAACTGCTATAAGAATACCAGTCTAGTGGATCTGTCTCTGGTGTTTGGTTTTTTAGTTCTGTCAGAATCTAGGTTTCTGAGGTTTTCAATGGTAATTCAAATTCTATGTAGGTACAGTATTTTTCAGAACATGATAATTCAAAGGTGGCTTTGACTTTAAAGTTTGGGTTTAGGTGGTTTGCGGTTGGAAACCGACTCTCGCAGTTGCCTCTTACTAGTCCCTTAACTGAGGCGAGAATCTTGACTTGTAAGCAGAGTCTTTGAGTCTGCAGGAAACAGAGATTTTACTACGTTACCTTTCACTCCTCGTACAAGATCGTCTTTTGTTTGCTAATGGTTATTGCACAGCGGCAAGGGGGAGCGGAAAACTATAGTAGCACCAGACGTGCTACGGGATGAGAAGCGTCTCGATTCACGAGGTTATCTTGCGTTCCACGCATGCGCAACGTGCCGGGGGAACCACATAGGGCGGAAATGAAGCACACTTTCTGAGGAACGTTTTGTGTCCAGCCGCCATTTTATGATTTACACTCTACCAAATACACCTGAGGTAAAAAACAACAGACAATGGAAGGGGAGAGATCTCTAGTTGAAGCAATATTTAATACAATCACATTTTTCGGCCTGTCAGAAGTTATTATTGATAAACTTGTATTATTACAGTAAACATTGCGGCAAGGTCATAACTTAATTTTGTTGTAATTTCTTGGTCTAAAACTGAGGGAGGGCAAAATATCAGATTTTGACCAAACATTAGTGTTTGTCTCTCATGCCTATAGCCATTAATTCCACTACATGGACTTATAAATAAGAGCACACCAAAAAAGGGTGACAAGTATCAGATGTTATCCCAAAGATTTTAATGACTTTCACTGTTGCCTGCAACTATTGCATTCCGAGTCCGAGGAACACGCCCCCTATTCTCACGGTTCTGGTATCATAAGCACATAATTTGATAGTAATTATTTCTCGCGATAGCTGCTAAATGGAGGTTTTTTATAAACCGGAGTAGATTGCCAGTTTTGTCTGCTTCTTAACGATCATTCCGGGTTGCAATCTAAAATCTAACAAACAATACAGATTCGTTCTGTTGATAATGTACGCATATTTTACTAAGTATACCACCGAAAAATCACTTAAATAAGTACACTAGCCTATGTATTGAAACACGTTTCCCTTTCCATGTTTATGCTTCTGCTATTCGAGGAACTACAACCAAACACCACACTTATACTCACCATTTTACTGGTTTAAAACCCGCACACTAAATTTGCTGCTTAATTGAACATTTATCACCACAAAATCACTTAAAATAACTAACCTAACTATGTATTGATAATGAAACATTCCCTTTTACTTGTTTTTTTTTCTGCTATTCGAGAAACTACAACCAGACACCACACACGTATTCACCATTATGCTGGTTTAAAACCTACGGATCAAATCTACTGCTTAATTCACATTTAAGGCCACAAAGTATTATTTTTGGTTGCACATTTAACCCGCAAAACCCGTACTCATCTCAAAAGTGTAGTATGTAAATATGGCGGCTTGACAAAAAACGTGCTTCACCAACCACAATGCTCTCTATATCTATGCAGCCCCTCCGTGGCCGAGTGGTTAGACCTAGACGGCCCGGGTTCGATCCCAAGCGAACGCATGTGAGATTTGTGGTGGACAAAGCGGCGCGGGGCGGGTTTTCTTCGGGTTCTCTGGTTTCCCCCGCCATCGCATTCCACTGGTGCTCCATCTTCATTCCATATATCATCAGTGTCATCGCCTGCGGTGCCACAAGTAGTAAAAGCGGGCGTTAAACGCTATCCAAATATCCAAGCCAGCCACTTGTTTAGGCCTCCAGCACAGTGTTGCCAACCTGTACAGGATGGAACTGTACGATAATTTAAATATGAATACGTTGTACGATATATGACAATCATAAGTAACCGTAGAGAGCAGTAATAAACTTGGTAATAATCCACGGTCCTAATTTATTCTTGACGCACTACGTACATATAATGTATTTCATCCAAAAATTCGACACCGATATTTCACCGGAAATATTAGCTTTGAGACTTCCTGAATCCAAAATAAAAATCAGTTTTAGAAAAAGGTCCAAATGTGTGTGCCTGTGGAGAGCACAGCTCAAAAACTAAAAGACTGTTAAATACCAAACTTGGCAGTTGAGTTTATTATCCTCCAATGATGCGACACGAGGATTTTCAAGAAAATCCCCGACCCAAAATTGCCCTTTACGTGGAAAACATTTTGAGAATTTTGTTTTCTCAAAAATGGCTCTAACGATTTTGATTAAAATACCGTACATTAAAGTTATTTACAACACAAATCAAATGCATATTTTGAGTTTTCTGGGAATAACCTCTGAAGAGCATTTATTCTGGTTGATTTTTTGCACAATTTTTCATAACGGTTAAACCGTAAGCGATAGACAAACACTTGCCAAACAAAAAATGCGGATCTCGTTAAAATACACAATTTATGTCATATGCATTTTTGTTGTAGAGTTGACCGTTTCCAAGATATTCCTTGTAGCAAGTATTAAGCCCCATTCACAATGAAACGTAAACGTAGACGCGAAATAAGAGCGTATTTGCACCTATATTATTATATTAATGGCCAGCTTAAGCCGATGCCGAAGCGTAAGTAAAGTATGGACCCAATCTTAAGACAGGTGGACGATTTTTTCTGCTCTTATAGCAGCTATAGCATTGTTTAAATCAATTTTTGCATAGTCAATTCAATAAATAAATAACAGTTTTAAGCTATTTCCTTTCGCTTGGAAATTAACATGGAGTTTTATTAATGGAACGCTCTTTAACTGCTGTGGTTCTCAGCGTCCCATTCTATACTGGGCATGAAAGACTGATTCATTTTGCTCAGATGCCTCTTAGTCATGCTTGAGGTGCTTTTACGTGCCCTAACTCTACAATACGGGACCAACAGCTTTACTTCCCTTCCGAAGGAAGCCATGCTAAGGATTTTTAAGTCCGAAAAAAATCCATCGTCCTCCGCCGGGTTTTCCTTTTTCTTCCATGTATGTACAATGTACACAGTAGACAGAATAGAAGGAATTTATTTCACCAAAATGCATGTTTTAGGTCCCTGAATTAAAAAAAATAGAAAAAGGTCCGGGGTGTGTGCCTTTGGACAGCATACTCAAAAACGAAAAAGTCGAAGTTGGTATTTAAGTACAGTATCTTCAAGAAAATCACTCACCCTAACCATCCTTTACATGGAATATTTTCCCAAAAAGTGACAAAAATGTTCAAAATATTTTATGACCAATGAAATGCATGCCTCAAATTCTCTGGGAACAGCCTTTGAAGTCCTCTTCATTCTGAATGACTTTTGTTATAACTGGCAAACCGTAAGAGACAGACAAAAATGTATACACAAATAATGCAGATCTCGCTAAAACATACAATTTAGGACGCACTATTTTTGTAGAGGTAACCGTTTCCTAGATATTCTTTGTTGTTTGTTACAGCTTTAAAATACTTATACTTTTCTCAAACGGGAAGCCATCTTTCTTTCACTGCTGTCCATGCAAAGGGAATGCAATTTCAATTATTTCACAACCAGCCGTTAAAAGATTTGACGACCGTTTAAGCCTAGTGTATTCCCCTTCTACTTACAAGGAAGCAAGCAGTAATGTTTATCTTGTTTAAGAATTATCATTTGTAAGAATAGTTTGCGGAACAGGAAGAAAAAGCCATGTATATGGAACACATGAAATTTGTTGTAATTATTGTGCAATCTTTTTAAATGGATGATATTATACGTCCTTTTCAATTATTTTAAGTCAACAAAATCCGTACCCTATTTGATGGTAAAGAAAGTTATTAGTAGGGATAGCAACTTGGGGACCGATAGCGGGACAGAATCGAAGTTAACGCACATGGTACATAGTTGTGATGTGTTGACAATGCAGTGTGTACATAGTGACACTAATAGAAGGAAAATGGGGCAGTGGTAGATTGTGATATCTTCACTAGTAGTGGAAGGCGATTGAGGTTAGGTGGGTGGTAAGCGTAAATACAACTGATTTACGGGAACTAACAATTTTAATATTTACATACATTCAATTGCTGTTGTGCAACAAGTCATCAGCATGATTATCCGTTTCGTTTTCTCTCAAGATACATGGACTACAATACACAACTTACATTCGTAATGTCTCAAATGTGAGTCGTCTCTGATTGGCACGAAAACAGGCTTTATATTGTGAAAAACTTCGCTCCACATCACAGGATGTGGTTGGAACAAAACGGAAATAGGACACATAATCGATTATTGGGTAATACTCTATCAGCAATTATTTCCGTAGCAACATCTCGTAGCACATTTCGTATTTCACGCATTATTGAAAATCCGACATTTTTTCCAAACACTGTCTTCACTTTCTTTTTCACAGGTCTAAAACAGATCTCTGATTAATTGCGTACAAAGTTCATCGACAGCTTTCAGGGCTCAATGTATTTCAATTTTCGATATTTCCAAATCTGTATTATTACCATATATATATGCAAAGTTCTTCTGTATGAATCGCAAATCTTCATGCAATCCATTTGAAGCAAGAGATTTTACAATCTTGATTGAAGAGCGTGCACTATCATCAAAGGCATTAATTACCTGTAAAATAGTATTTTAATACAGCATAGTACACTGTTCCCCAACGCGCTAATAGAGGTTGTTTACATGGGGCTCGTACAGTCGCCAATGCAAGCAGGTAGGTATGCAACTGGTCCCCAAGATGCTATCCCTAATTATTAACTTACAAGGGGCCGTTGTTACATTCATGTCACATATTGAGCTGAATAGAAAGTAAAAATATCCGTGTCTCAGCTTTCTCTCCCTAATCGGTGGAACAAATGTGTAATGTTTCGAATTGAAACGGCTGCCTTTAGGCATGTCTTTTCTCCCAACGATCAGCTGGCTGGTACTATACTTTGCCTAGACCAATATCACAAGCATCTGCGCGCAAAACCGGACTAAAGATAATAAATAGCCAATACTTCATGTCGTGAGGACTAAATCAGTTGAAAATACGTTTTATTTTTACTTTCTCTAGCACGTATATTAGGTAGAGAAGGTATTGTATTCCATCCAAAACTTGACACTGAGATTTCTTCCGAAATACATGTTTGAGACCCCCTGAATCTATAAAAAACTTTTAGAAAAAGGTACGTGTGTGTTTAGGTCTGTCTGTGTGCAGCATAACTTAAAAACGAAATGTCCGCTAAATATCCAACTTAGTATTTAGGTTTTGTATCTCCCAAAAATTTGAGTCGAAGATTTTCAAAAAAATATCAACTTTTTACTTTCACTAGCACGTATACACAGTATACGTAGTAGATAAATAAGGTAATGCATTTCACCCAAAAATTCGATACCGAAATTTCACCCAAAAATATGTTTAGCAAAATCTCTCTCTCTCTCTCTCTCTCTCTCTCTCTCTCTCTCTCTCTCTCTCTTCCCTTCCTCTCTTTCTGTTTGCGCGCGCGCGTTTGTGTCTGTGGACTGCGTAACTCAAAAACAAAAGTCCGTTAAATGCTAAATTTGGTATTTAAGCTAAACAGGTTCAAAGGATGCGAAACGAAGATTTTAGGGAAAATTTCTCCACTGCTAACGACCCTTTACATGGAGTTTTTTTTTTCTCGAAAATGTTGATTTTCTCAAAAATGGCTCTAACGATTTTGATTCAAATACCATTTTTAAGATATCTTCGTGACAAATGAAATGTATATCTTGAATTTTTTGGAAATAGACTCTGAAGACCTCTTCGTTCTGGATGGATTTTATACAACTGGTAAACCATAAGAGATGGACAAAAACTCAAAACAAAAAATGAAGATCTCAATAAAACACAAAGTTTATGTAATTAGTTAATCATTTCCGCGAAATTCCCTGATATTGATTTGAATTTTAAAATACTTAAACTTTTCCCAAACGAAAAGATGCAATTCGTTTCTTAACTCTCTTGTTTTACTACTGGCCGACGTTATTTGCTTCATATCTCTTTTGTTTTATCCTAGGCCATGCAAAGAGAAATGAAGGCAAATTCCAATCGCATAGCGATCAGCTTTTAAAATATTTGACTATCTCTTTAATCTAATGTATTCCCTTATTTCCCTTCTACTAACAAGGAAAAAAGAAGACCACTTCTGCTAATATTTATTTCGATTAGCAAGATGTAGAATAAATAAAGAAAGAAACAAAGAAATAAAGATAGAAATATAGATTGAAGGAAAGAAAGAAAACGAAATAAATAACGACTGCACTGAGAAAAATTGCACCTGTTTGTGGGTTTAGTGGTTTAGTGTTTTAAAACGCCGATGTATGCAAGGAATTATATATTATTTATGTATCATTGTAAATTGTAAATAGTTACTTTATGACAGACTTGGGCCTATGAGAGAGAAAGTAGAGAAAATGTTAGATGCCAACTCGGTCTGTAACATCAACATGATAATGACGCCTTATTAGGCTGAGTCACAGTAAACTATTACGATAATACCAATATGGGACAACAGTAAGATAAGAGTAGATACCCTCTCGTTGGCAGATAACAAAAGAACAACATCCGTATTTGTAGATAATCGTAGGCGGCTCTGTGTCAATTGACACTACTAAGCACAGCCTTGAATGAATGTCCATTGGAGCACGGATTCCTGCACGTTGCTATCTCAAAGGTAATACCACATACCTATGTCCTGAGTGTCCAAGTTCGTCGTCCGGACATTGTGGCACGATGTAGCACAGCAGCAGAGTCACTAAAGACACAGACTTAATCTACCAGTGTCATCCAGAAAGTAACGGAAGATTTGGCATAACTAAATAATAACGACAGATATGAACACAAAACTTTAGTTACAAAGTTACAGCACCTTACTCTGTTTCTCAACGTAATCGCTATTGCTGTCAAGGTATTTATTGTCACGTAGTACCGGTTTTTCATTGCAGATGTTATATTCTTCCACCGACAAAGATCTAAGCACTTTGCCATTATTACCACTTTGAGGTTAATACATGTTTCACCCAAAAAGTCATGTACTGTGTCCAAAGTGAAACACCGGTTTTTCTGAATCCTATCAACATTTGCTTTCAACTCCTCCATAACGATTGAGGACTTCCACTCTGGTCTTTGTCGTGCATACTCGTTCTTCCTTGACTACTCTAAATTATGAGCCATTTCTTCACTGAAGACTCGTTCATTGCAATATGACTAGGGAAAGCATATTGGGGACCGATAGAGAGACAGAGTTGAAGTTAGGGCAGCATGGTATATAGTTGTGGTGTGTTGAGAATGCAGTGTGTACGCCGTGCTACTAATAGAAGGAAAGCGGGGCAGTGGTTGACTGTAATGTTTTCACTAGCGGTGGAAGGCAATTGAGGTTGCTTGGGTGAAAAACACAAACACCACTGATTTATGGAAACTAAAATGTTAATATTCACATACGTACATTCAATTGTTGTGTAACAAGTCATCAGCATCATTATCTGTTTCATTTTCTCTCAAAATACAAAGATTAAAATGAACAACAACATACATTCGTAATGTCCCAAATATGAATGTTCTCCGACTGGTACGATTGGCTTTATATTATGAAAAACTTCGCTTCACATCACAAGATGTGATTGGAGCAAAACGCAAATAGGATTCATCATCAACTATTGGGTAAGATACTCCATCAGCAATTATTTCCAAAGCAACACCTCGTAGCACATTCCGTATTTCAAGCATTATTGAAATTGCTACATGTTTTCCAAATACTGTCTTCAGCTTCTTTTTCGCACCGTCTTAAACAAGTGTCACGGGTCTCTGATTAATTGCTTGCACAAGTTCATCATCAGCTTTCAGGGCTCGAGGCATTTGAATGTTTGAAATTTCCAAATGTGTGTTAATGTCGTAGATAGGTCTGCAAAATTCTTCTGAATGAATTGCAAACCTTCATGCAATCCATTAGAAGCAAGAAATTTTACAATCTTGATTGTAGAGCATGCACTATTATTTACCTGTAGAACAGTATAGCATAGTATACTACTGCGTCGAGCCTAGTTCCCCAACGCATTACAAGTTGTTTACATGCGGCGCGTGCAGTCGCCAATGCAGATCAGTAGGTGTGCAACTGTTAGGCGCATGTGTCCCGATATCAGTCCCCAAGATGCTATCCCTAATTATCACCACACACTTGCACTATCAACCTATAATATACGATTGACCGAACATTTTGTACATTAAAAAAAAAACAAAAAAAAAAACAGGTCCTTTGGCGGTAGAAAAGTATAACATCGGCATTGAAAAACCAGTACCACGTGACAATAAATATCTTGACAGAATGGAGATTACGTTGACAAATACAGTAAGGTACTGTAACTTTGTGAATGAAGATGTGTGTTGATATCTTTCGTTGTTTTTTAGTTATGCCAAACCGTCTGCTACTTTCTGGATGGCCCTCGTACATTAATATACATCGCCTGGGGTGTCGCATTCAATAAGAACGGGAAGAAGTTGACAACATTAATAATAACAATAACAACAATAATAATCATCATCTTTATTGCAGTCAACAGAGTCTTACAAAAGAGCAGCTGACATTGTCAGTACTTATTATACTAAAAATTCTATTACACCAAACAGTAAATATTTAAATTATTTACATACAGCAATACATAATTATGTGTGTACATTATAACTGAAATACCATAAAAACACTTCTCAATAAGGTAAGCTTTTAAAACATTTTTGAATTTAGTATTTATAGTGTTCTTAACTTGCAGCGGCAACTTTTGGTAGAATTTTATAAAAGTTATAATTAACTTCGTTTTTATTTCTGCTTATCCTATGAAAACCATTTCCTCTCCTTGTATTATAGTCATGGCAATCTTTGTTGAGCACATTAAATTCCTTTTTATTTTGTGGCGGGAATTATTGTTTCGGGGCTTTGGAGGGGAATAAGGAAACAGGTTGGATCGCCGGCTAGCTAAGGAACTATATGACGGTCTCAGGGTGTGCGGGGAGAAACCTGAATGAAACTCTACTACTAGTTTCTAAGTTCCCTTTACTTTCCCGCACGTAATGTTTCACTTTTCCCCTGGCCGTCCAAAGTACAAGAACTCATTAGCTTCTCCAAAGCAAAACCGATCACAAATTATTTTAGCTGTTTCACCTTCACTTTGCACTGATCTCCCTCTTAATTCCCTTCCCCTGTGAACAAAATTTTTCACATCGCGGACTAGCAACTTCTCATTTTGCTATGAGCTACGACTCGACGCGGGTTCACTGCACGGTGTCGAGCCGATGTGTACCCCGTCTTTCCCATGGCCATCAGCCCGCAGAAGAGCTCAGCTCTACTGCTGGCTAAAGTCCGTGGCTGGCGACCGGAGAGGTCGCTGAGGTTGCGGCGGCGGCGGATCCCCTGGGTCCGCTCCGCCAAATACCTCGGAGTCCTCCTCGACCGCGGCCTTACTTTCACTCCACATGTCAGGGAGAAGGTCGGCTTGGGACACGCTGCCCTGCGGCAGTTGTTTCCCATCTTCCGCTCCACCATGCCTACACACCTTAAACTACGACTGTACCGCGCAGTCATCCCGCCCCTGATGCTGTACGGCTGTGAGGTCTGGGGTTCGGTGGCTCGTTCCACCATCCGCAGGCTGCAGGCCGTGCAGAACAGGGCATTGAGGATGATATACGGCACAGACCGCAGATTCCCGTCCCACATTCTCCATTCCCACTCCGGAATCCCTTACATAGTGGACGTTGTGCGAGAAAGAGCTCGCACAATATACACTAAACTTGCTCCCCACCCAAATCCCCAGGTGAATACTCTCGGTCTTTACGACCACACGCTACCAAGGAGACGCGTAAGCTACCGCCTTCCCAAGGACGCCTTGGGATGGTAGTTTTCCGGCCGCCTCTCCCTTTATTGTTCTACCCGCCAAGTTAAGCAGCATCGGGCATGGTCACGACTCGGACGGGTGACCATCCAGTCGTACTCCGACCAGATCTGCAACACTGGCTTCCCCCACCCCGTACCTATATCCCTTCATGTCTCCCCGCTAGCCGGCACTGCTTTCCTTGACAGCCCGCAAGCGGCTGGCCAAGGTAAGCAGCATCGGGCCTGGTCCCTCTCTGGGTGGGTGGCCACTCAGATAGGTAAGCCAGCCCGCGCCGGCTGCACAGAGGGAACACCCTGCCCAATTACTTTGACATTGACAAAAACGCTTGCATAAGACTACATCTACTTTATCACACGGGTAAATCCGCAAGAAAAGCGGATAGGTACCGTGGTGATTTGCCCCCGCCCGAGTACACTCGGGCGACTAGTTCCTGCTCCTGGCTCCTGGCTCCCGTCTTTCCCGATGCTCCCGCGGCTAGACAAGAGTCTATTCGCCGCCCATTTTCCAGAATTTGCCTAGACTTTTGCCATCTTTGTTACTTTCACCAATGTTATTGGCCGAGACTGTGTTGCATTTTTATATTTTGACGCGTTTTCATTGGGTCTCATGATTTTAGACGGCACGCTATGTCCTTACTGCTATTAACATTTTAATGCGCTTGATTACACTTTCTGTGTATGGTGGAGCGTGAATTTTGTTTGGGGTTTTTCCCTTCATTGTTCATAGCTGAGTTTCTGCATATCAGCTCCTTTTGTTCACTTAGCTTTGCTTTACAGCTTTTCTCTCTGGACTCGCGATCTTTCGTGTTACGAAACGATTTTATTTCGTGTTTCTTTTCCCTTTTAATATAGCTAGCATTGTTTAAGTAGTTTTGATTCTGTTTTTAATTGTGATTGTATTCTATTTATTACTTTATTTCTTTTCTTAAGCTCCCTTTGTTTATTCGCGTTATTTTTCTTTCTTATTTATTTAATTTGTTATATTTCATTCGTTTTTTCTCATGTTTTATTATTACGTTACTTTTATTTGTCTAACTAGTTTTATCACTTCAATTTTTACAAGTACGATAGTTTTATATACAGACAGAAAGAGAGAGAGAGAGACTATTGTCAGTATTTGATGTTTTATATACATGCATACAGAGAGAGAGACTATTGCCAGTATTTGATGTTTTATATACATGCATACAGAGAGAGAGACTATTGCCAGTATTTGATGTTTTATATACATGCATACAGAGAGAGAGAGACTATTGCCAGTATTTGATGTTTTATATACATGCATACAGAGAGAGAGACTATTGCCAGTATTTGATGTTTTATATACATGCATACAGAGAGAGAGACTATTGCCAGTATTTGATGTTTTATATACATGCATACAGAGAGAGAGAGACTATTGCCAGTATTTGATGTTTTATATACATGCATACAGAGAGAGAGAGACTATTGTCAGTATTTGATGTTTTATATACATGCATACAGAGAGAGAGAGAGAGAGAGAGAGAGAGAGACTATTGCCAGTATTTGATGTTTTATATACATGCATACAGAGAGAGAGAGAGAGAGAGACTATTGTCAGTATTTGATGTTTTATATACATGCATACAGAGAGAGAGAGAGAGAGAGAGAGACTATTGTCGGTATTTGATGTTTTATATACATGCATACAGAGAGAGAGAGAGAGAGAGAGAGAGAGAGAGACTATTGTCAGTATTTGATGTTTTATATACATGCATACAGAGAGAGAGACTATTGCCAGTATTTGATGTTTTATATACATGCATACAGAGAGAGAGACTATTGCCAGTATTTGATGGTTTATATACATGCATACAGAGAGAGAGAGAGAGAGAGAGAGAGAGAGAGAGAGAGAGACTATTGTCAGTATTTGATGTTTTATATACATGCATACAGAGAGAGAGACTATTGCCAGTATTTGATGTTTTATATACATGCATACAGAGAGAGAGAGAGACTATTGTCAGTATTTGATGTTTTATATACATGCATACAGAGAGAGAGAGAGAGAGACTATTGCCAGTATTTGATGTTTTATATACATGCATACAGAGAGAGAGAGAGAGACTATTGCCAGTATTTGATGTTTTATATACATGCATACAGAGAGAGAGAGAGAGAGAGAGAGACTATTGTCAGTATTTGATGTTTTATATACATGCATACAGAGAGAGAGAGAGACTATTGTCAGTATTTGATGTTTTATATACATGCATACAGAGAGAGAGAGAGAGAGAGAGAGAGAGAGAAAGTTTTATAAATATTTATCTACCAGACTGTGGATAGTGATTCATCTGATGCATTTGGGGGGGGTAATATTCTGTCAAGGCGGTGCCGTGGGTGAGTGGATTGCTCACCTCCCATCAAGGGTTCGATGCATGTGGGATTCGTGGTGGATGAATCAGCGCCTGGGCGGGTTTTCTCCGGGTCCTCCAGTTTCCCTCGCCACTCATTCAACCAATTGATTCATCATCACCTTTCCAATCATTAATTTCACTTTCAATTCATATCATCCACTTCCTCATGTTCTCATTCTGTGGTTTCGTGCCGTTGGCTCCCAGACAGGCATCTGACCCCTAGGCATTGGCTTATTGTCCTAGGGGGTGTCAGTCCTACAAATACGGGGAAGGTAAGCCGATTGCGAATATTCTGCCAATGCTGGTATTACTTACAACCCCAGACTTAAATGCCATATACTAAACCTGCTTATAAATTCATCTGCCGCTGAATGAAGGTCTAAATTAATGGCTTCTTCGTGAAAGCAGCAGATGGCAATATTCAACCCGCGGCCACACACATGATAACATGTACAAACCTTGCTACTGCTTAGATATGAGTATAGTCAAGAATTTGGAAAATGAATGCACGACGGTTCTTGCATGTGGGTTTCTCACAGCATTCAAAATGATTTGCATTTTACATGCTACCTTACTTGGAAAACTGATGGCAGATGTCAAACTGCTACATTGTAAGAAGTATGCATCTGACATTTCAGTATTGTTACTGGTAATCGCCGAACATGTGTGTGCGACTGACTGTCGCGCGAGTGGACACGTCTTCTTTCGGAAGGTTCTCTGACGTCGAAGCCACGCATTATTAAGCCTGAATGAGTTTGTGAAAACCGGCGCTGTACTGCAAGTGCGGCTGCTTCTGGAAATTTCCAATGACGTGATCAACATACATAAAACGGGGCAACGAAGTCCTGCCATGTGTGTAATTTTCACCGGGAGTGCATCGCATGCAACAGTTGAATGATTTGGACGGGATTTTCGTAGCGAGCTGTATTGTCGCCACAGCGAACGTCGAAAAGAAATTATACCGTTATTTGTGGGCAGATTGTAATCAGTTTGTGATAAATAAAGAGTTGTTGAACAAAAATCTGATGTGTTCAATTCACATGACTTTCTCTACATCTCTGTATCAAATTATTGTTAGAAAGCTTATTCTTCTATCTACTTCCTAATAATGAAGATGTGCATTAGCAGAAACTGTCCTTATTACTTGGTTCCTTTCACATGATGTTCTCTAGCTGTACGGTAAACAAACCTTTTATTCTACACATTAATCTGTTACATACATGATGCTAATTAAGATAAGCATAAGTAGAATTAGTCTTATCAGTACCTTCCTTGTAAATAGAAGGGAAATAAGAAAATACACAGGCTAAAGCGATAGTCTCCTCCTTTAAAAGCCGGTCGCTATGTGAAACAATTGAAGTTCCAGTTTCTTTGCTTGCCAGTAGTAAACAAACGAGAAACGAGAAAAAAGTGTCTTCCCGTTTAAGAAAGGACTTAAAATTGAAACCATTAATCCGGAATATCTCGAAAACGGTTAACTCTACAAAAAATGTATATGCCAAAAATGGTGTGTTTTAATGAAATCTACATTTTTTGTCCAGTAAGTTTTTGTATATTTCTTACGATTTGGCAGTTAAAATTCATCCAGAATGAAGAGCTCTTCAAAGGCTATTCCCAGATATTTCAAGATATATGTCTGGTTTGTCATAAAAATAGCTTATACATAAGGCATTTTAACCAAAATCGTTAGAGCAATTTTTGAGAAAATCAAACTTTTCGAAAAATGCTCCATGTAAGGGGTAGTTTGTTGTAGAGGAATTATCTTGAAAATCTTCGTGTCGCATCCTTGGAAGATATCAAACTTAAATACCAAGTTTGGTATTTAACGGTCTTTTAGTTTTTGAGCTATGCTGTTCACCCACCCACCCACAACCACACACATATGCACACGCACACGTATTTTTTCTAAAAATGTTGTTATATGTTTATTTATTTATTTAGTGGGTCCCAAAATATATACTTCCGGTGAAATCTCGGTATCGAATTTTTAGGTGCATTATAATACCTTCTCTATGCACTATGTACATAGTATACGCAGAGAAAGTAAACAAAAAATGAACTCCGGAACGGAAAGAATGGAAAAGATGGACACGAAAATGGTATTCAGAATGGAGCAGATACAGGTGGAAATAAAGATAGGAATAAAATACGGAATGGAGAACCTGAAAGAGGAGATATCCAATAAAATTTACGAACAACTCGCGGACGTGAAAGAAGACATAGAAGAACTGGGCGGAAGAATAAGAGCCTAGACCAAAGCGTTTTCGTCCTGGAACGCGTCGCAGAACGCATTAACGTTCCTGGAACGGGTCGCAGAACACGTTGACGTCCTAGAACGCGTCGCAGAACGCCTTAACGTCCTGGAACGCATTCGTGAAAATCGGCCGAAAATTTCTGATTATAATGTACTTGTTATTAGTCGACTTTCCTAGTTACTCGGCGGATATCGCGCCAGCTCTGGTATGACTATCACTTAAAAAAAAATCAAATTTTGGACAATTCTAAAAATTGTTTTGGGAAACTGTATATGTACCAACTATTTCAGATAAACCGCAAAGCCTAAACGTTCCTTTATTAGTTTAAATGCAATCAGTTGTTTACCATGTTTTAACTTATAAAATGGTGTATCTTAATGGTTTTATTAATGTTTGATACAATAATGCTCCATTTTTATTTTTCTTACTTAAATCTCCTAGTGTCTGTAGCTCAAATAGCAACGCGATTTGGTTTATCAGCTTTGTAGATTTGTTCTCTATTATGATTAATGTACGGTATTTGAGTTTGAGTTGCCTAAACAAGTTGCATGTTCGCAATTTTAACGAAAAGAAAGGTCAATTGATTAAAAAATCGAATAAACACGAGTAAATATGTTTCTACAGAATGGTGCACAAATAACCGGCCGCTGTTGCCCATCAGTTGTTATCTATTGTTGCGAAGCTGTTTCGACTACGTTTTGTAAATATAGACCTTTGTATTAGCTTATTTGTTATTTCTTTACAATCTAAGTTTGACATGTTCACCTATTTGTTGTTGATGTATCTGCTCGTGCATAATTGCCTGGCGAGCAGATTTCATGCGCTACCCGTGCGGAAAAACAATCAAATTCTTTTTTAATAAAATGATTTAAGAATAAGAAGCAGATGTGCAAATCTTAATGTAACTAATGAAGTATCATTTTTTACCCTACCTGCACAGGTATACAGCCCAATGTCGTTAGGACTGATTTGTTTGTGTGATACTGGATTGGTCAGTTTTAACGTCCTTTGTCACTTTCTGAAGTTGATCAGTTGTTTTCCTTTTAAAAAAGGAATAAATAGTGCTGATACCGGTGTAAGCCTAGAATTTTTCCTCCATTAAAATACGAGACACCTGAAAAGATTGGATTAACTGATCAATACTTTCTAAATATGGCATTAACACAACATTAGAATGAAGGAGACGTGATATTGAATAAATGCACTTTATAATATCAAAGTTCCCATCATGTGCAACCGAAAATGTCGATTGCAAATTTTACAGTGAACTCTATAATTAAGCTTTGCCTCTTCGAAGAAAGGATATCTATTCTGTAAATTGGATAGGAAGGTGACTTTCCGTTTAGGCATAACAGCTTAAGCTCTCGCAAATAACACAGCACATCAACTGCCAACACTATACTGGGCAAACTTCGTCTGTCTACTGTTCACAAACAAAGAGATTAGCGCCGACTCAGCATTTCTCACAACAAGAAATGGCAACAATTGCAGTTGGGTTTTTAATGGTGTCAAGAAAATACAGGTCCTATTTGCGTTGTAACAAAAATTCTCTTACGAGCAAAAAAACGGGGACTGTTCCGTTTTTACGGGACGAATGGCAGGCTTATATCGATATTGTCAGCTTTGCGCTTTTTTTCCATGTCAATTAAATTGAATAATGAAAAACAAATTAGCGTAACGGATCAACGAAGCAGAGGAAAAGAGTACAAGTAACCATTCACTATCGTATATCATGATACACAATACACTAGCGCTATACATACATAAGTAGCGCTGAACCAACAGACAGAGAGGTTGTAGGTAGTTGTAGGAATTGACGCCGTGCCGCGGTCCCTGGCTGCTGGTTGGGAAGCGACTAACCCGCACAAAGGTCACAAATAATCTTTTATAATCTTGCTTATATCAAGTTAAATATATTCCTTTATATCTGTGGTACTGTTTATGACGGAGAATTTCAAGGAATGTGTCACTTTTAAGTTAAAAAAATGGAAGAACTTGAATGTTTTTTTTTTTTTTTTTTTTTTTTTTTTTTTTTGCTGAGGGATGTGGGGGTGGGGTCCGGTCCCTTTCACCCCCCCTAAATACAACCTTAAAAATGGGTATATTTTCACAAAAAAATCATATTGTTTGGACATATAGAAGTTGGCTTTTTAAAACGTGGTATTAACTTATAGCACAGACCTTTGCCTACAAGATGAACTAAAAGCTACCTCTCTACATCAAATAGTATAACAGTTAGGAGTTTTTTCTGCGAAGTGATGGAGAATTCAAGTACAAAACGGTAGATCAGTGACATTTTCAAAAATACATTTAAAATTTAATTAATGAGCCTAAAATAATAGAATACATCAAATTAAAGAGAAAATTCTAATTTATAAGACTACATAAAAACAAAAGATATAATTTGTGGCAATGTTTGCTGTTCAATCTGGCCTTAATTTCAGATAAAGATGTAATTTCCTTTAGCAGGTGTTACCAACTTGCTTGATTTTGTGGCACACAAGTTGCATGCACTGGGTGTCTTGTTCCTTGCACACTGCTGTTAAATACCAATTATTACTTATCAAGATGCCTATTCAAATACATTCATATAAACATGATGCCTTTTTTCTTTTTTTAATTCTGTAAGATACCAATTATTATCAAGAGGTCTGTTCATATTCATATACATGTGAAATGTTTTCAAATTGATTAGATACCAATTAATTACCAAGAAGCCTGTTCATACTTGCTGCTAGAAATTAGTTCCTTTACTTTTAGCATTTACAATGGTATTGACCAAGGAGCTTGTTTTGCTCTGTTAATAATATAATAACTGCCATTATTTTTTGCAAATATTTATGTTACAACTACCAAAACTGTGAAAATATGTATACAGCATGACTCAAAAATATTTTTACAACATTTGGGTATGCATTCCTGACATCAAAACAAGAAAAAAGATTATATAAACCTATGCTCTAAAATCTTTAATTTTCACTTTATCAATTTTTTAATGGAAGTCGCCTGCAATGGCTTTCCAGGTTAAACCTAATAAGTTCATTTATTTATGCACTCATTCAAAGGAGGCTTTTTTTCACCCATTTTGGCCTTGTGTTGCCATGGCTGCTTGTTAACATTTATCAGATATGTAATACATTCACCCAGCACGGCTTACAAGTGCTGTCTACAGGGACTTCATTCAGAACACTCTCCCAGACTTATTAGAAAATGTGCCTCTGCAAATAAGAAGAAACATGTGGTTTATGTATGATGCTCTAGCACATTTATTTATTTATTTATTTATTCAAGATACACTGGCTGGTATCTAGCATGACAAATGGATAGGTAGAGAGAAACCAGTTCCTTGGCCTGCACATTCTCCTGACCTTTGGAACCTTAAACTATTGGTTTATGCAGCAGACATCCTAACTGAAGAAACTCTAAACCCACGTGTCATGAAAGCCTGCAAAATCATACGACACCGACTGGGATACTTTGACGAGTGCATGCGTGTCTAGATGTAAGGAGACATTTGGATAATTTTCTATAAGTGGTGTTTGTGTGGAACAACTCCTACCAAGCTGACAATGTCAAAAATAGCATAATGTGTCATCTTAATAAGTTTTGGTTAATATCACTGTGAACCTCAGTAAATCGAGAATGAAGGGTTTTGGGATATGGGTTTATAAGAAAATGTTTTCTTGTTTTGATGTAAGGAACCTTTGTAAAAGTATTTTTGAATCACTCCGTATACTCACATCATATATCAATATTAATGTAAGAGACATTTTAATACAGCAATAATTCTATCATCATAAACTTACAATAGGTATATTAACCGATAAATGGTGAATTACATATTTAAACACAATACACTATTTGCATACAACCACTGCAATGGACAAATTTCAGGGCAGTTAAAGGTCATGACAGTAAGTGATTAAGTGCAAGCAATTAGCAAGGTTGCTCAGAGAGCAACCAAGTTGGTGATGCCTGCTTCATTGTCATTTTTATAGTAATAGTATGAATAACAAGACCTTTTCACTGTTTTGGGCCAGGTTTCACAGCTTCTGTGCAGCTCTAATGCAAGAAACATGTACAGAGAAATGGACTGGAGACTGCTAGCAGCCTGCTTTGCTGGTAAGGACAGACATTTGCAAATACCTACCATACATTGTGCTCCACATCAGTATTTTGATCGTAATGAGAAACGATGCCTAGGAGTTCCTGGGGGAGGTACCATAATATGGATGGACTACACCAGTACCTGCACAACAGGCGTCAGGCGCCATCCAACCCAGTCTCGCTATTACTACATATGCAAGTCACCAACAGGTGTCATTGTTGCTAAATGCCCCATTGGAACAGTTTTCAGTGATATCCATCACCAGTGTCAACCAAGAAACTTCAGGCCCTGTGCTTCCTGTGGTTGGTTAGGTCAGCCAAAACTTCCAAAATGCAAAGCCCCTGGATTACATCCATCACCTCATGATTGCACTCATTATTACCTGTGTAGTCAGACTAATACAGGATATATTCAGTCTGCTTATAAGTGTCCAGCAAGCATGATCTTCAGTTCCCTCCATAACAGATGCATTCATGGGAATCACTGTGAACATTTGAATACAGCTATTCAGGAAGAAGGGACAAACACAGTACATATTTCAAGAGAAGAAACACAACAGAAGATTCCAAAATGCACAAAACCAGGCCGATTTGCTGTTCCATATGATCCAACAATGTTTTGTACCTGTAGTTCACAGTTAAATGGTCATTTTGTTCATGTATGTTTTACTTGCCCAAAATTACATATATACTGTGTAGACAAATGCATTTTAGGTCAAAAATGTCAACGAGATCACATGACAGAACCACCAAAACAAATATGCTCAACTGCAAAATTACATCATGAAACACTAACAGAAATAAAAAGAATGCAAAGTACTCCATCTATAATTTCAACTGTAAAAATTAAAGAAACAGACACTACTGAAGTAACAACAATAGCATCTGCTCATATTACAGAAACCATCAAACAGTCAGGTACTAAATCAACACACACGTCTACTACAACAGCTGTGGCTAAGGAAATCAGAATAGTGCAAGCTCCTGAACCAGAAAAAGAAGTGTCAACCACTATTCCTACAGAAATAACATATGTGCAAACTACACCAACATTACCATCTACTAGTACTACTTCTACTAAAAATACTAACACCAAATTAATGCAGAGTACTGAATCTACTACTTTATCTCAAAGAACACTTTTTGCTACTACTGCAATACAAAGTAAGGGAAAAATGGAATATCCTGCTTCCAGAGAAGCTGAAGAAACACAAGTTGCTGAACCAAACCTAACCTTAAATACCACTGTTGCAGAAACAACAATAAAATTGCAAAGTGCTGCAGTGATGCAGAGTTCAAAAGTTACTCCCATTTCCACAAGTGAGACAATGACAACACCATCAGCTACAGCAACAGAAAAAACCCAAATTAGAGAGCCCATAACAACAACAAATACTGCAGAGGCAAAAACTAGACTTGCTGAATCAGAAATAAAGACATCAGCTAATGTAACTGAAACATTACAAAGAAGTGAGGCACTAACAAAAACAACAGAAACCACTACAGAAATGAAAGAAAACCAAAGCAGTAAGTCTACAACAAGAATAACAAACCATATAACTACAAAACCCCAAAAGACTGATCCAATTGCAAGCACACCAGCTACAGGAAGTGAATCAAAATTGACTCCAGATACAGCTATTACAGCTACAGACAAAAGAATTATACAGAATACTGCAGGATCAACATTAACAAATGTTTCTGATATAACCACACAAACTATAGAATCATCCGAAGCAATTACTACTGGAACAACCTCCAAAGATTTGGAAACTACTACAACATTAACATACACCAAAGAAACCGCAAACAAAAAACGCAATGAATCATCCACATCAACTACCACAGGAACAGTAACCAAAGTGTTGGAAACTACTCCTTCAGTAACATTCATCACGGAAACTATAACCACAAAACACACTGAAACATTCAAGCCAACCACTTCTGGAACAGGAATGAGAGATTTGGATAGTACAGCACCAGTAACATTCACCACAGGAACTATAACTACAAAAAACACTGAAACATCCACACCAACTATTTCTGGAACAGCAACTAGAGCTTCGGAAATTACTGGACCAGTAACTTTCACTACAGGAACCACTAAACACACTAAAGCATCCATGCCAACTACTTCTGAAACAGCAACCAGAGATTTGGAAACTACTGGACCAGTAACTTTCAATATAGAAACAACTAAACACACTGAAACATCCATGCCAACTACTTCAGGAACAGCCACCAGAGATTCAGAAACTACTGGATCAGTAACATTCACCACAGGAGCTACAAAACACACAGAAACATCCACGCCAACTACTTCTGGTACAGCAACCAGAGATTCGGAATCTATTGGATCAGTAACATTCATTACAGGAACAACAAAACACACTGAAACATTCACGAGAACTACTTCTGGAACAACTATAGATTTAGAAACCACTGGACCAGTAACTTTCACTACAGGAATCACAGAACACACTGAAACCTCCATGCCAACAACTTCTGGAACAGCAACTACACATTTGGAAACTGGACCAGTAACTTTAACTACAGGAACAACAATACACACTGAAAGATCCACGCCAACTACTTCTGGAACAGCAACCAAAGACTCGGAAACTACTGGACCAGTAACTTTCAATATAGGAACAACTAAAGACACTGAAACATCCACGCCAACTACTTCTGGAACAGCAACTACACATTTGGAAACTACTGGACCAGTAACTTTCACTACAGGAACAACAAAACACACTGAGATATCCACGCCAACTACTTCTGGAACAGAAACTACACATTTGGAAACTACTGGACCAGTAACTTCCACCACAGAAACAACAAAACACACTGAGACATTCATGCCAACTACTTCTGTAACGCCAACAGGAGATTTAGAAACTACTGTGCCAGTAACATTCACCACAGGAACCATGAAACACACTGAAGCATCCATGCCAACTACTTCTGAAATGCCAACCGGAGGTTTGGAAACTACTCCACTAGTAACTTTCATCACAGGAACCACAAAACACGCTGACACATTCACACCAACCACTTCCAGAACAGCAACTAGAGATTCGGAAACTACTGGATCAGTAACATTCACCACAGGAGCTACAAAACACACAGAAACATCCATGCCAACTACTTCTGGTACAGCAAATTCGGAATCTATTGGATCAGTAACATTCATTACAGGAACAACAAAACACACTGAAACATTCACGAGAACTACTTCTGGAACAACTATAGATTTAGAAACCACTGGACCAGTAACTTTCACTACAGGAATCACAGAACACACTGAAACAACCACACCAACAACTTCTGGAACAGCAACTACACATTTGGAAACTGGACCAGTAACTTTAACTACAGGAACAACAATACACACTGAAAGATCCACGCCAACTACTTCTGGAACAGCAACCAAAGATTCGGAAACTACTGGACCAGTAACTTTCAATATAGGAACAACTAAACGCACTGAATCATCCATGCCAACTACTTCTGGAATAGCAACTACACATTTGGAAACTACTGGACCAGTAACTTTCACTACAGGAACATCTAAACACACTGAAACATCCATGCCAACTACTTCTGGAACAGCAACTACACATTTGGAAACTACTGGACCAGTAACTTTCAATACAGGAACAACAAAACACACTGAGATATCCACGCCAACTACTTCTGGAACAGAAACTACACATTTGGAAACTACTGGATCAGTAACTTCCACCACAGAAACAACAAAACACACTGAGATATTCATGCCAACTACTTCTGGAACATCAACAGGAGATTTAGAAGCTACTGTGCCAGTAACATTCACCACAGGAACCACAAAACACACTGAAGCATCCATGCCAACTACTTCTGGAACGCCAACCAGCGATTTGGAAACTACTTCACCAGTAACTTTCACCACAGGAACCACAAAACACAATGAAACATCCACACCAACCACTTCCAGAACAGCAACTAGAGATTCGGAAAGTACTGGACCAGTAACTTTCACCACAGGAGCTACAAAACACACTGAAGCATCCATGCCAACTACTTCCGGAACACCAACCAGAGATTCGGAAACTACTCCACCAGTAACTTTCACCACAGTAACCACAAAACACACTGAAGCATCCACACCAACTATTTCTGGAACACCAACAAGAGATTTTGAAAATACTCCAGCAGTAACTTTCAACACAGGAAACACAACCACAAAACACACTGGAACATCCATGCCAACTACTGGAACAGTTACTAGAGATTTTGAAGCTACCGCAGCAATAACATTCACCACAGGGATCACAAAACAAAATGAAACATTCACGCCAACTAATTCTAGAACAGTAACTAGAGATTCTGAAACTACTCCAACAACTACATTCACCACAGGAAGAACAAAATGGACAGAAACAACCATACCAACTACTTTTGGAGCACCAACCAGAGATTTGGAAACTGTTGGACTAGTAACTTTTACCACAGGAACAATAAAACACACGGAAACATCCATGCAAACTATTTCTGGAAAAGCAACTAGAGATTTGGAAAGTAGTGCACCAGTGCCATTCACAACTGAAACTAGAAAGCACAGTGAGACATTCACGCCAACTACCTCTGGAACAATATCCAGAGATTTGGAAATTACTGGATCAGTAACTTTAACCAAAGGATCTGCAAAACACACTAAGACATTCATGCCAACTACTCCTGGAACACCAACCAGAGATTTAGAAATTACTGGATCAGTAAATTTCACCACAGGAACCACTAAACGCACTGAAACATTCATGCCAACTACTTCTGGAACACCAACCAAAGATTGGGAAACTACTCCACCAGTATCTTTCACCACAGGAACCATTAAACACACTGAAAGAGCCACGCCAACTAGTTCTGGAACACCAACTAGACATTTGGAAACTACTGGATCAGTAACCTTCCCCACAGGAAACACAACCACTAAACACACTGAAACATCCACGCCAACTAGTTCTGGAATAGCAACCAGAGATTTTGATACT
Organism: Hymenopus coronatus; assembly: GCA_030762935.1. Lineage (NCBI taxonomy): Eukaryota > Metazoa > Arthropoda > Insecta > Mantodea > Hymenopodidae > Hymenopus > Hymenopus coronatus. Next base: position 11,999,913 of record CM060900.1, on the reverse strand, counting down.
ACTGGATCAGTAACATTCACCACAGGAACCGCAAAACACACTGAAACATCCACACCAACTAGTTCTGGAACAGCAACTAGAGATTTGGATTCTACTGGATCAGTAACTTTCACCACAGGAACAGCAAAACTCACTGAAACATCCATGCCAACTAGTTCTGGAACAGCAATTAGAGATTTGGATACTACTGGATCAGTAATATTCACCATAGCAACCATAAAACATACTCAAACATCCATGCCAACTACTCCTGGAACAGTAATTAGAGATTTTGAAACTACTGCACCATTAACATTCACTATAGGAACCACTAAACACACTGAAACATCCATGCCAACTACTTCTGGAGCACCAACCAGAGATTTGGAAACTACTGGATCAGTAACTTTCACCACAGGAACAACAAAGCATACTGAAACATTCACACCAACTACTACTGGAACACCGACTAGATATTTGGAAACTACTGGATCAGTAACTTTCACAACAGGAACAACAAAACACACTGAAACATCCACGCCAACTACTTCTGGAACACCAACTAGAAATTTTGAAACTTCTGTACCAATAGCATTCGCCACAGGAACTACAAAACACACGGAAACAACCAAGCAAACTACTTCTGGAACAGCAACTAGAGATTTGCAAAGCACTGCACCAGTAACATTTACCACAGGAACCACAAAACATATTGTAACAACCATGCCAACTACTTTTGGAACAGCAACTAGAGATTTGGTAACTACTGGATCAGTATCTTTCTCCACAGTAACCACAAAACACACTGAAATATCCATGCCAAATACTTCTGGAACATCAATTAGAGATTCTGAATATACTGCACCAATAACATTCACCACAGGAACTACAAAACGCAAGGAAACATCCATGCAAACTACTTCTGGAACAGCAATTAGAGATTTGGAAAATACTCCACCAATAACATTCATCACAGGAACTACAAAAATCATTGAAACATCCACGCCAACTACTTCTGGAACAATAACTAGAGATTTGGAAACTACTGGATCAGTAACTTTCCCCACAGGAATTTCAAAACACACTGAGACATTCACCCAAACTACTTCTGGAACAGCAACTAGAGATTTGGAAACTACTGGATCAGTAACCTTCACCACAGGAAATACAAAACACACTGAGACATTCACCCAAACCACTTCTGGAACAACAATGAGAGATTTGGAAACTACTGGATCAGTAATTTTCACCACAAGAAATACAAAACTAATTGAAACATCCATGCCAACTACTTCTGGAACAACAACTAGAGATTTGGAAACTACTGGATCAGTAAATTTCTCCACAGGAACTACAAAATACGCTGAGACATTCATGTTAACTACTCCTGGAACACCAGCTCAAGGTTTAGAAACTACTGCACCAGTATCATTCACCACAGGAAGTACTAAACGCACTGAAACATTCATGCCAACTACTTCTGCAACAATAACTAGAGATTTTCAAACTACTGCACTAGTAACAAAACTCAGTCCTCAATCAACTACACCTAGCAGTGCTAAAACCAACACTACAGCAGTACTAATTAGTGATGTGGATATAACTGACCCAACAACACACACAATAACTTCGGAACTTAGAATTGTAAATAGCAAAGAACCATCATCCTCTACGACTGCCAAAATGTCTCCTTCAGCCACAGCATCTAGAGAGGCCCATATTACTGAACCATTAAAGCACACAATTACTAAAGACATGATAACTAAACCTAGAACAACCAGTAGTGGCAACAAAACAGCTACACAATCTGGAGGTATGCTTATTACTGAGCCAGTAATGTATAGATCTAGTTCAGAAGCAAGAACTACACTTATTACTGAATTAACAACACCTAGCAGTGCTAAACCCACTACTACAGCCCTGGAATTTAGAGATGCGCATATTACTGAACCAATAACATACATTAGCACCAAAGAAACCAGAACTTCACATAGCATTGTATTAACAAACTCTAGCGGTATTGAAACTTCAGGTGCAGCCCCAGTATCTATAAATGCTCATATCACTGATCCAATGATGCAAATAACTAGTTCGGAAATTAGAACTTCTCATAGTACTGAATCGACGATGCCAAGCAGTGTTAAAAGTTCTAGTACAACAGCATCTGGAGAAGTTCATGCAACTAAACCAACAGCAAACACAATTACCACAGAAAATGGAGGGACATATAGTACTGAATCTACAACACCTAGCAGTAGTACATCATCTACCAAAGTCACAGCATCTAGGGATGGGCACGTTACTGATTCAGTAATGGATACAAATGCCACAGAACGTAGAACTGCACATAGTACTGAATCAGTGTCACCTAGCAGGACTGAAACATCTACCACAGCCACAGCATCTAGGGATGGGCACATTATTGATTCAATAATGGACACAAATGCCACAGATCCTAGAACTGCACATAGTACTGAATCAATGTCACCTAGCAGGACTGCAACATCTACCACAGTCACAGCATCTAGGGATGGGCATGTTACTGATTCAGTAATGGACACAAATGCCAAAGATCTTAGAATTGCACATGGTACTGAATCAATGTCACCTAGCAGTACTGAAACATCTACCACAGCCACAGCATCTAGGGATGGGCACATTACTGATTCAATAATGGACACAAATGCCACAGATCCTAGAACTGCACATAGTACTGAATCAATGTCACCTAGCAGGACTGAAATATCTACCACAGCCACAGCATCTAGGGATGGGCATGTTACTGATTCAGTAATGGGCACAAATGCCACAGAAACTAGAACTGCACATAGTACTGAATCAATGTCACCTAGCAGTACTGAAACATCTACCACAGCCACAGTATCTAGGGATGGGCACATTATTGATTCAGTAATGGGCACAAATGCCACAGAAACTAGAACTGCACATAGTACTGAATCAATGTCACCTAGCAGTACTGAAGCATCTACCACAGCCACAGCATCTAGGGATGGGCACATTACTGATTCAGTAATGGGCACAAATGTCACAGAAACTAGAACTGCACATAGTACTGAATCAATGTCACCTAGCAGGACTGAAACAACTACCACAGCCACAGCATCTAGGGATGGGCATGTTACTGATTCAGTAATGGACACAAATGCCACAGAACCTAGAACTACACATCATACTTTACCAGTAAAACCTAGCGGCGCTAAGACAACTACTACAGCCCTGGAATTTAGAGATGCGCATATTACTGAACCAATAATATACATTAGCACCAAAGAAACCAGAACTACACATAGCATTGCATTAACGAACTCTAGCAGTGCTGAAACTTCTCCTACAGCTGCAGGATCTAGAGATGTGGATACAACTAAACCAGCACCACACACAAGTACCACAGATAATGGAACAATACATAGTACAGAATCAACAACACCTAGTACTGCTAAAACTCCTACTACAACAACAACAACAACAACAACAGGATCTAGAGATGTGGATACAACTAAACCAGCACCACACACAAGTACCACAGATAATGGAACAACACATAGTACAGAATCAACAACACCTAGTACTGCTAAAACTCCTACTACAACAACAACAACAACAACAACAGGATCTAGAGATGTGGATACAACTAAACCAGCACCACACACAAGTACCACAGATAATGGAACAACACATAGTACAGAATCAACAACACCTAGCACTGCTAAAACTCCTACTACAACAACAACAACAGGATCTAGAGATGTGGATACAACTAAACCAGCACCACACACAAGTACCACAGATAATGGAACAACACATAGTACAGAATCAACAACACCTAGTACTGCTAAAACTCCTACTACAACAACAACAACAACAGGATCTAGAGATGTGGATACAACTAAACCAGCACCACACACAAGTACCACAGATAATGGAACAACACATAGTACAGAATCAACAACACCTAGCACTGCTAAAACTCCTACTACAACAGCAACAACAACAACAGGATCTAGAGATGTGGATACAACTAAACCAGCACCACACACAAGTACCACAGATAATGGAACAACACATAGTACAGAATCAACAACACCTAGCACTGCTAAAACTCCTACTACAACAGCAACAACGAGATCTAGAGATGTGGATACAACTAAACCAGCACCACACACAAGTACCACAGATAATGGAACAATACATAGTACAGAATCAACAACACCTAGTACTGCTAAAACTCCTACTACAACAACAACAACGAGATCTAGAGATGTGGATACAACTAAACCAGCACCACACACAAGTACCACAGATAATGGAACAACACATAGTACAGAATCAACAACACCTAGCACTGCTAAAACTCCTACTACAACAACAACAACAGGATCTAGAGATGTGGATACAACTAAACCAGCACCACACACAAGTACCACAGATAATGCAACAACACATAGTACAGAATCAACAACACCTAGTACTGCTAAAACTCCTACTACAACAACAACAACAACAGGATCTAGAGATGTGGATACAACTAAACCAGCACCACACACAAGTACCACAGATAATGGAACAATACATAGTACAGAATCAACAACACCTAGCACTGCTAAAACTCCTACTACAACAGCAACAGAATCTAGAGATGTGGATACAACTAAACCAGCACCACACACAGGTACCACAGATAATGGAACAACACATAGTACAGAATCAACAACACCTAGCACTGCTAAAACTCCTACTACAACAGCAACAACAACAACAGGATCTAGAGATGTGGATACAACTAAACCAGCACCACACACAGGTACCACAGATAATGGAACAATACATAGTACAGAATCAACAACACCTAGCACTGCTAAAACTCCTACTACAACAGCAACAACAACAGAATCTAGAGATGTGGATACAACTAAACCAGCACCACACACAAGTACCACAGATAATGGAACAACACATAGTACAGAATCAACAACACCTAGCACTGCTAAAACTCCTACTACAACAACAACAACAGGATCTAGAGATGTGGATACAACTAAACCAGCACCACACACAAGTACCACAGATAATGGAACAACACATAGTACAGAATCAACAACACCTAGTACTGCTAAAACTCCTACTACAACAGCAACAGAATCTAGAGATGTGGATACAACTAAACCAGCACCACACACAAGTACCACAGATAATGGAACAATACATAGTACAGAATCAACAACACCTAGCACTGCTAAAACTCCTACTACAACAACAACAGAATCTAGAGATGTGGATACAATTAAACCAGCACCACACACAGGTACCACAGATAATGGAACAACACATAGTACAGAATCAACAACACCTAGCACTGCTAAAACTCCTACTACAACAACAACAACAACAGGATCTAGAGATGTGGATACAACTAAATCAGCACCACACACAAGTACCACAGATAATGCAACAACACATAGTACAGAATCAACAACACCTAGTACTGCTAAAACTCCTACTACAACAGCAACAACAACAACAGTATCTAGGTATGTGGATACCTCTAAATCAACATCATACAGAAATACCACAGAAAATGGAACAACACATACTATTGAAATAACAACACCTAGCAGTGCTAAAACTTCTGCTGCAACAACAACTACAACAATGTCTACAGATATGGATACAACTAAACCAGCACCATACACAAATACCACAGATAACAGAACAACACATACTATTGAATTAACAACACCTAGCAGTGCTAAAAATTCTACTGCAACAACGACCACAGCAGTATCTAGGGATGAGGATATAAATAAACCAGCACCAAACACAAACATCGCAGAAAATGGAACAACACACAGTACTGAATCAACTACACCTAACAGTGCTAAGCCTGACAGAATCATAGAGAAACCTCTGCAGTCTGAGCTTTTAGTGTCAAAAATTGAATCTGTAACAGGAAATGCAATAAATACCATCAAGATACAAACAACAGAAGCTACTTCACTTACCACACACACATCAACAAAATCACAAGATTCCTTTACTATTTTTGTTACACCATTTATAGAACAATCAAAACTGTCTCCTGAATCCATGGTAAAACAATTAGAAGCAGTAACAAATGCAAGTACTCTGAGTTTTACAGAATCCCCACAAACAACTGCACATCCATTGGCATTAAAGACATCTAAACCAAATGCCACAATGGGAGAATACACATACATCTCTACAATCAATCCTTCAAAATATACAGTGCATTTCATGATTCCTGATACAGTAAATGATAGTTTTAATACATCGAAAGTAGCATCTCTTACGGAATTACAAAATATGTTTCTTAGCACCTATAATATTACACCTTTCCCAGTTAAACCTGAACATACACTGAAACCAAAAGGAACAACTTCAGTGCTATCTTCTACAATTGCTGAACAAACAATTTACACAACACCAACAGATAGTGGTACACTGAAACCAAAAGCAACAACAGCAAGAGAACCAGCTACATCTAATGATAAAATAATTTCCTCAACAACAACAACAACAACAACAACAGGTACTGGTACAATGGGAACAACTGCAGCACCAACTGCTACATCTACTGATAAAACAATACCCGCAATGCCAACAGTTAGTGGTACAAAGGGAACAACTGCAGTTCCACCTGCTACATTTACTGATAAAACGATTCCCGCAAAGCCAACAGTTATTAATGGTACAATGCAAACAACTGCAGCACCAACTGCTACATTTACTGATAAAACGATTCCCGCAAAGCCAACAGTTATTAATGGTACAATGGAAACAACTGCAGCACCAACTGCTACATCTACTGATAAAACTATTCTGACAACACCAACAGTTAGTGGTACAATGCAAACGCCAACTGTTACATCTACTGATAAAACTATTCCCGCAATGCCAACAGATAGTGGTACAATGCAAACGCCAACTGTTACATCTACTGATAAAACTATTCCCGCAATGCCAACAGTTAGTGGTACAATGGAAACAACTGCAGCACCAACTGCTACATCTACTGATAAAACTATTCCGACAACACCAACAGTTAGTGGTACAATGGAAACAACTGCAGCACCAACTGCTACATCTACTGATAAAACTATTCCGACAACACCAACAGTTAGTGGTACAATGCAAACGCCAACTGTTACATCTACTGATAAAACAATTCCCGCAATGCCAACAGTTAGTGGTACAATGGAAACACCAACTGCTACATCTACTGATAAAACAATTCCTGCAACGGCAACAGTTAGTGGTACAAAGGAAACACCAACTGCTACATCTACTGATAAAACTATTCCCGCAACGCCAACAGTTAGTGGTACAATGGGAACACCAACTGCTACATCTACTGATAAAACTATTCCCGCAACGCCAACATTTAGTGGTACAATGCAAACACCAACTGCTACATCTACTGATAAAACTATTCCCGCAATGCCAACAGTTAATGGTACAATGGAAACACCAACTGCTACATCTACTGATAAAACTATTCCCGCAATGCCAACAGTTAGTGGTACAATGCAAACACCAACTGCTACATCTACTGATAAAACTATTCCCGCAATGCCAACAGTTAATGGTACAATGGAAACACCAACTGCTACATCTACTGATAAAACTATTCCCGCAATGCCAACAGTTAGTGGTACAATGGGAACACCAACTGCTACATCTACTGATAAAGCTATTCCCGCAATGCCAACAGTTAGTGGTACAATGGGAACACCAACTGCTACATCTACTGATAAAACTATTCCCGCAATGCCAACAGTTAGTGGTACAATGGAAACACCAACTGCTACATCTACTGATAAAACTATTCCCGCAATGCCAACAGTTAGTGGTACAATGGGAACAACTGCAGCACCAACTGCTACATCTACTGATAAAACTATTCCTGCAACGCCAACAGTTAGTGGTACAAAGGAAACACCAACTGCTACATCTACTGATAAAACTATTCCCGCAATGCCAACAGTTAGTGGTACAATGGGAACACCAACTGCTACATCTACTGATAAAACTATTCCCGCAATGCCAACAGTTAGTGGTACAATGGGAACACCAACTGCTACATCTACTGATAAAACTATTCCCGCAATGCCAACAGTTAGTGGTACAATGGGAACAACTGCAGCACCAACTGCTACATCTACTGATAAAACAATTCCCGCAACGCCAACAGTTAGTGGTACAATGGAAACAAGTGCAGCACCAATTGCTACATCTACTAATAAAACTATTCCTGCAATACCAACAGTTAGTGGTACAATGGGAACAATGACAACACCAACTGCTACATCTACTGATAAAACTATTCCCGCAATGCCAACATTTAGTGGTACAATGGGAACACCAACTGCTACATCTACTGATAAAACGATTCCCACAACGCCGACAGTTAGTGGTACAATGGGAACACCAACTGCTACATCTACTGATAAAACAATATACTCAATGCCAACAGATAGTGGTACAAAGGGAACAACTGCAACACCGCCTACTACAACTACAGATGAAACCATTTCCTTGATGCCAACAGATAGTGGCACAAAGGTAACAACTGCAATACCACCTGCTACAACTACAAATAAAACCATTTCCTTGATGCCAACAGATAGTGGTACAAAGGGAACAACTAGAACATCACCTGCTACTTCCAATGATATAACAATTTCCACAATGCTAACAGATAGTGGAACAAAGGGAACAAATGCAGCACCACATATTACTTCCACTGATAAAACAACTTCTTCAATGTCAACAGATAGTGGTACAAAGGGAACAACTGGACTACCACATGCTACATCTACTGATAACACAATCTCCTCAATGACAACAGATAGCAGTGCAAAGGGAACAACTGTGCCACCACCTGCTACATCTACTGATAAAACAATTTCCTCAACGCCAACAGATACTGGTACAAAGGGAACAACTGCAGCACCATCAGTTACATCTACTGATAAAAAAACCTCCTCAATGCCAACAGATAGTGGCACAAATGGAACAACAGCAACACCACTAGTTACATCTACTAGTAAAACAAATTCCACAACACCATTAGATAGTAGTACAAATGGAACAACTGCAGCACCACCAGCTACATCTACTGATAAAACAATTTCCTCAGAGCCAACTGATGGAACAAACGGAACAACTGCAGTACCAACTGCTACAGCTACTGATAAAACAATTTCCTCAATGCCAACAGAGAGTGGTACAAAGGGAACAACTGCAGCACCACCTGCAACATCTGCTGATAAAATAATTTCCTCAACACCAACTGATAGTGGTACAAAGGGTACAACTGCAGCATCATCATCAGCTACATCTACAGATAAAACAACTTACTCAATGTCAAAAGTTAATGATGCAAAAGGAACAACTGCAGCACCTTCTGTTACATCTACTGATAAAACAAGTTCCTCAAAGCCAACATATACTGGTACAAATGGAACAATTGCAGCACCACCTGCTACATCTACTAATGAATCAATTTCCTCAGTGACAACAGATACTGGTACAAATGGAACAACTGCAGTACCATATGCTACATCTACTGATAAAACAAATTCCTCATTGCCAAAAGATAGTGGTACAAAGGGAAGAACAGCAGCACCATCTGTTACATCCACTGATAAAACAATTTCCTCAGCGCCAACAGATAGTGGTACAAAGGGAACAACTGCAGCACCACCCGCTACATCTACTGATAAAACAATTTCCTCAACACCAACAGATAGTGGTGCAAAGGGAACAACTGCAGCACAACCTGCTACTTTTACCGATAAAACAATTTACTCTATGCCAACAGATAGTGGTACAAAGGGAACAACCTCATTCGCTCCTGCTACAACAGTTGATAAAACAATTTCCTCAAGATCAGCAGATAGTGATACAAAGGGAACACCTGCAACAACACATGCTGCATCTACTGATAAAACATTTTCCTTGATGACAAATGATAGTGGAACAAATGGAACAACTGCAGCATCTCATTCTACATCTATTGATAAAACAATTTCCTTGACACCAACACATAGTGGTACAAAGGGAACAACTGCAGCACCACATGCCACATCTACTGATAAATCAATTTCCTCGACACCAACAGATAGTGGTACAAAGGGAACAACTGCAGCACCACATACTACATCTACTGATAAAACAATTTCCTCAATGACAACAGATAGTGGTACAAAGGGAACAGCTGCAGCACCACATGCTACATCTACTGATAAAACATTTTCCTCAACACTAACAGATAGTGGTACAAATGGAACAACTGCAGCACCAAATGCTACATCTACTGATAAATCAATTTCCTCGACACCAACAGACAGTAGTACAAATGGAACAACCACAGCACCAGATGCTACATCTACTGATAAAACAAATTCCTCAACACCAACAGATAGTGGTACAAATGGAACAACAGCAGCACCACATGCTACATCTACTGATAAAACAATTTCCTTAATGTCAAAAGATAGTGGTACAAATGGAACAACTGCAGTACCACCATCTACAGATAAATCAATTTCCTCGTCACCAGCAGCAAGTGGTACAAATGGAATAACAGCAGCAGCACCTACTACATCCACTGATAAAACAATTTCCATAACGCCAACAGATGGTGGTATAAATGGAACAACTGTAACACCACATACTACTTCTACTGATGAATCTATTTCCTCAGCGCCAACAGACAGTGGTACAAATGGAACACCTGCAGCAATACCGGCTATATCTACTAATAAAACAATTTCCTCAATGCCAACAGATAGTGGTACAAATGGAACAACTGCAGCACCACATGCTATATCTACTGATAAAACAATTTCCTCAACGCCAACAGATAGTGGTACAAATGGAACAAATGCAGCACCACATGCTACATCTACTAATAAAACAATTTCCTCAATGCCAACAGATAGTGGTACAAAGGGAACAACTGCAGCACCACCTGCTTCATCTACTGATATAACAATTTCCTCTACGCTAACAGATAGTGGTACAAATGGAACAACTGTGACACCACATACAACTTCTACTGATGAACCAATTTCCTCAGTGCCAACAGACAGTGGTACAAATGGAACACCTGCAGCAATACCGGCTATATCTACTAATAAAAGAATTTCCTCAACGCCAACAGATAGTGGTACAAATGGAAAAACTGCAGCACCACATGCTATATCTACTGATAAAACAATTTCCTCAATGCCAACAGATAGTGGTACAAATGGAACAACTGCAGCACCATATGCTACATCTACTGATAAAACAATTTCCTCAACGCAAACAGATAGTAGTACAAAGGGAACAACTGCAGCACCACCTGCTTCATCTACTGATAAAACAATTTCCTCTACGCCAACAGATAGTGGTACAAATAGAACAAACGCAGCACCACCTGCTACATCTACTGATAAAACAATTTCCTCAACTCCAATAGAAAGTGGAACAAATGGAACAACTGCAGTACCACATGCTGCATCTACTGATAACATAATTTCTTCAACGCCAACAGAGAGCGGTACAAAGGGAGCAACTGCAGTACCACATGCTGCATCTACTGATAAAATAATTTCTTCAATGCCAACAGATAATGGTACAAAGGGAACAACTGCAACACCACCTGCTACATCTACTGATAAAACAATTTCTTCGATGCCAACAGATAGTGGTACAAAGGGAACAACTGCAATACCACCTGCTACATCTACTTATAAAACAAGTTCTGCGACGCCAACAGATAGTGGTACAAAGGGAACAACTGCAGCCCCACCTTCTACATCTACTGATAAAACAATTTCTTCGACGCCAACAGATAGTGGTACAAAGGGAACAACTGCAACATCACCTGCTACATCTACTGATAAAACAATTTCTTCGATGCCAACAGATAGTGGTACAAAGGGAACAACTGCAACATCACCTGCTACATCTACTAATAAAACAATTTCTCTGACGCCAACAGATAGTGGTACAAAGGGAATAACTGCAACATCACAGGCTACATCTACTGATAAAACAATTTCTCTGACGCCAACAGATAGTGATACAAAGGGAACAACTGCAACATCACAGGCTACATCTACTGATAAAACAATTTCTTCGATGCCAACAGATAGTGGTACAAAGCAAACAACTGCAACATCACCTGCTACATCTACTGATAAAACAATTTCTTCGACGCCAACAGATAGTGGTACAAAGGGAACAACTGCAGCACCACCTTCTACATCTACTGATAAAACAATTTCTTCGACGCCTACAGATAGTGGTACAAAGGGAACAACTGCAACATCACCTGCTACATCTACTGATAAAACAATTTCTTCGACACCAACAGATAGTGGTACAAAGGGAACAACTGTAACATCACCTGCTACATCTACTGATAAAACAATTTTTTCGACGCCAACAGATAGTGGTACAAAGGGAACAACTGCAACATCACTGGCTACATCTACTGATAATACAATTTCTTTGACGCCAACAGATAGTGGTACAAAGGGAACAACTGCAACATCACCTGCTACATCTACTGATAAAACAAGTTCTGCGACGCCAACAGATAGTGATACAAAGGGAACAACTGCAGCACCACCTTCTACATCTACTGATAAAATAATTTCTTCGACGCCAACAGATAGTGGTACAAAGGGAACAACTGCAACATCACCTGCTACATCTACTGATAAAACAATTTCTTCGACGCCAACAGATAGTGGTACAAAGGGAACAACTGCAGCACCACCTTCTACATCTACTGATAAAACAATTTCTTCGACGCCTACAGATAGTGGTACAAAGGGAACAACTGCAACATCACCTGCTACATCTACTGATAAAACAATTTCTTCGACGCCAACAGATAGTGGTACAAAGGGAACAACTGTAACATCACCTGCTACATCTACTGATAAAACAATTTCTTCGACACCAACAGATAGTGGTACAAAGGGAACAACTGCAACATCACCTGCTACATCTACTGATAAAACAAGTTCTGCAACACCAACAGATAGTGGTACAAAGGGAACAACTGCAGCACCACCTTCTACATCTACTGATAAAACAATTTCTTCGACGCCAACAGATAATGGTACAAAGGGGACAACTGCAGCACCACCTTCTACATCTACTGATAAAACAATTTCTTCGACGCCAACAGATAGTGGTACAAAGGGAACAACTGCAACACTACCAGCTACACTTATTGAACCCAAAACAGAGTCTACTATGCAGCATGATGATAAACCAAGAGGTCAAACACATACGTCAAAAGCAACTACAGAATCAGGGTTTATTAGGAACACAATGGAAGCAGTTGCGCCATCAGCCATGCTACCATTACAGCAGACACATTCAGCTCCATTCTCCCAAGGTCACTCAGACACATCAACAGTACAGACAACTGCTACAAGCCTACCTCAAAGTAAGTCAAAAGCTTCAACTCACACTTCAGCATTTGAGCCCACATCTTCTAAGGGAGAAATAAAATTAGAATCCATCACAGTACCAACACCTGCTAGGCTAACAACAAAAGAAACATCTATTGAGCAGAAAACTGAATCCACCTTGGAACAACACATCACTAAATCTTCAAATTCAATGATATCATCATCTTCAACTGAAAATCAAATGAGGAAAAAGACATCTGATGTTGAGCATTCAACATTTCAGGCAAGAGATGAATCAGAAGTAAGTTCTGAACAACTGCTAGTAAGCACACCTGCTGTGAAACCACTGAGTGAAACTATACCCAGTCAAAGGGAAACAGAAGGATTTATGGAAACAATGTTGGCAGCTGCAAAAATGAAAAGTGGTAGGTTTTCTTTATTATAAAAATAATAACTTTAATATTCAAAGGGTAATTAAAAAGCATAATGCAAAATCTCTCTTGGACCATGAGTTATTCCACTCTCACTTCAATAATGGTTAGAAATTACGAGGGCCACACACACGCTTTGGCATAACTAAATAATAACCAAAGTTAGCAAAACAAAATTTATTTACAAAGTTACAGCACCTTAGTTTATTTTTCAACATAACTGTCATTGCTGTCAAGGTTATTATCACGAGGTATTGGTTTTTCAATGCTAATGTTGTACTCTTTCACTGTCCAAGATCTGTGCCAAGATGTCACTGCCACTTTGATATCTTCATGGCTGGGAAATCTTTTCCATCCAAAAGGTCATGTATGGTTTCCAAAGTGAAACATCAGTTTTACTGAATTCTTTTATCAACAGTTGCTTTCAACTCCTCCATAATGATTGATGAGCTTCTATTCCAGTCTTTTTCATACACACTGGTTCATCATTGACTACTCGTAAATTATACGCCATTTTCTCACTGAAGATTTTTTCATTGCATAATCACTCAACACTTGTGTTAGTTGCCTATAAAATTTGATTGGTCAAACATTTTGTGCATTCAAAAAAGCGATTAAGTTCTTTGGTGGTAGAAAAGTAAAACATCAGCATTGAAAAACCAGTATCCGATGATAATAAGTACCTTGAAAGCAATGACGTTTATGTTGTAAAATAGAGTAAGGTACTGCCATTTTGCAAATAAAGTTTTGTGTTGATAACTTTCATTATTGTTTAGCTATGCCAAATGGTGTGTCACTTTATGAATGTCCCTCATAAATAAAATTACTTTTAATAAAACTCTCCCGATTAGGGTTACCACATTGTTTTAATGAAATGTTGAGCACTAGAGGACTAAAGTTTAGGACATTACACATAGAGGTAAGTCATTATCCCATTTGATGATTTCCAATAATGGAGGTGAGATGTTAAAATAAAGAAAGAAAATAAATTAAAAAAATATTTAGGTACTTTGGGCTTCAAACCTTCAACCATACCAGGTGAACTCTCACATAACATGCCTTAGATCACGCATCCATTCAGACACATGATAACCACAGTATTTTCTGATTTTATAATGCTGTGTAATAATGACAGTGAATTTCTTTTTAAAAAAAAAAAAATGGAAAAAAGATTGTAACATGCAAGTATCTGCATTCAATCAAAACCTGTCAGCTTCCAATCTTGCCAACACACCAATTGCTTTAGTTGGGCCCTCTCCATCCTTTTGCCACAGTTTCTCTTAAATGCAGAACATACATTTGACTGCATTCGATCCCATGATCCTTGGTTTGATTGGCTAGCTACTCCTATCTGCCTTAGACCATATGGCCATAAATCCACATGTCAAGGTTTGTATTATTTAATGGAGTTATCCTATGCTATCCATTGGTAAAACAGGTTGTGTAACAGCCATGCATAGGACATTATATCATGTCCATATTGCTGAAGGGGTTCAAGAGAAATGTTAAAATACAGAACAATTAAACCTCAAACCTAAATTAATATCTATTCAAACATTTACACATAACTGGTGCTATTTTTAAACAAACTAGGGGTGGCAGCAGTGGCCACAATGGCGGTGGCACTGGTGGTGCCAGTGGAGGTAATGGTGAAAACAGTGGTGGCAGTGGAAGTGGCCGTGGCAGCAGTGGTGGTGGTCGCAGTGGAAGTGTCTGTAGCAGTGGAAGTGTCTGTAGCAGTGGAAGTGGCTGTGGCAGCAATGGTGGTGGTGGTGGTGGTGGTGGTCGCAGTGGAAGTGGCCATAGCAGTGGCAGAGGTGGTGGTGGTGGTGGTGGTCACAGTGAAAGTGGCTGTAGCAGTGGCAGTGGTGGTGGTATCAATGGTGGTGGCGGTGGCGTGGTGGTACTGATGGTATTTTGTTGAAATCTAAATACAACATTTTTTATACAAAAAATGTGTAATATAAATATAAATCCTATCACACATTTTGCACAATAGTTTTACATTTTAGACACAATAATATATTATTTATTGGAATTGTTTCACTGAAAAGTACGGTAATTATAATTAACTAACAATGATTCAACATAAACACTCTTATGCTTCACAAACCTTGCTTTCCTTTAGGACAATTGTTTCACCTTCCTTGAAGCCAACCTCAGCTGCGAAATAAAGAAATGGATAAATCAGCTGTTGCTGTGCATTTCCGAGATAAAAAGCACAATATTAAAAATGAAACTGATCTTCTAAAATCCATAAGATTGCAGAACTGAACACATGGGAAAATATCTACAGGAATTTTGATTTGCCAGCAGAGGACAACATTCTTTTGAAACTCCTAGAATCAACATCAGACACCAAGGTCAAGATGTTTCTGAGAATGCCACCATTTGGCCATAGAGGTTGCCTTCAATTGTCCCAAAGGAAAACAAGGTTTGTGAAGCATAAGAGTGTTTATGTCGAATCAATGTTATGTAGTTGTACATTTATTTTCTTGCACTACATTGAGTTGCCATGAACCCCAGGACCCAAGAGACTCAAGCTCTCTGGGTCTTACTTATCACCTAAATTTGTTTCATTCCTTTTTTTTTTTAACTTTTATCTTCAATAGAATATTTTTGAATTGGGTTTGTAACACCTAAGTATCGCGTAAAATTTTTCCAGACCGGTTTCGACACCATGTGGGCTTCAATTTCGATGGTTTACAACTAAATTTCCACAGGGTGTTCTATGTTGAGGTGTGAGGTCCCTTGTGGCTGGGTGATGAACCTCCACAATATATTTTGTGGTGGCAATTCAAAGTAGAATATGTGGTATTGGTTTTTAATGATATGGATTTTTTCCCAGACATCAGCTCTGCCGCATATCTGGCAGGTTTTACAAGGTGTATGTTAGGTACTATTTCATGGTTAGTAGACCAAAAGTGGTGTGCAATGGCTGATTTGTCAGTTTGTTTGTATTTTACTGCTTTCATGTGTTCTTTAAGTCTTGTTTCAAGGTGTCTTTTTGTTTTACCAATGTAAAATTTTATTGCAATCTGCACAATTTATTCTGTAGATTCCTGGTTTTTTATGTTCTGGGATTTAGTCTTTTTGGTTGTTGCAGAGCATTTTTTGTAGGCAGAATTTATTCTGGGGGGGGCAAGTGTGATTTTATGTTTTTTGAATATTTTTTGAAACTTGTGGTGTAGTTTTGAGTGATAAGTAAACTTTTTGAAACAAGGTTTATCTATTGCTGGGCTCAATTTTGTGGTTTCTGTGATTAATTTCCGTTATTTGAATTTTTTTATTTTTTTATCTATTAATTTTTTGCTTGAAGCCATTGTTTCTAGCAGTAGATATTATGTGTTTGTATTCTGTGTTGTACTCTTCATCTTTTAATGGCATGTAGACCAGTCTATGGGCGAGGTTATTCAATACTGCATGTTTGTGACCTATAGAATTGTGGCCATAATTCTTTATATAGTTGTCTGAGGGTGTGGGTTTGGTGATAGATACCAAAGGACAGTTTGTTACTTTCTCTGATTATTTTAATATCTAGAAATGGAAGGCAGTTATCTTTTTCTATTTCTATTCTGAACTGTATTGTTTTTTGTCAACCACTTAGCTCTACCCAAGATATTTCCCATTTTTGTTATGCAATTTCCTGATGTTAAATTCATAAACTCTCTCCCTTGTATTCTTATTTAGTAAATCTAACCATTCTTTTTTCTGATTTTCTGCAGAGTATCTTAGTTTCATCACATTCTAAAATTACATGCTAGTTATCATCTTTCTTATTACAAAACGAAATTTCTCTAAGTTGCTCCCTGTTGTTAGGCCTTGCCAGCCCTGCTCCAGCCCAAGCAAAGTCTTCAAAGGCCAATATAATTTTATGAGCTGATTCTTCAGCACAATCTGCTTGGATTGGACGTATCACCCCTATCTATGTTGCTACCACTTTGTGCTTTTACTTTCTCTAGCTCATGTGTACAATGTACATAGTAGATAGAGAGGGTATTGTATTCCACTCAAAAATTTGATGTCGAGATTTCCCCAGAAATATATGTTTTGAGGTCCCCTGACTCTGAAAAAAGATTTTTAGAAAAAGATATGTGTGTGTCTGTTTGTCTGCTTAGCTCAAAAATAAAAATACTGTTAAACATCAAACTTGGTATTTAGGTTTAGTTTCTTCCAAGGCTGCAATATGAACGTTTTCAAGAAAATCCCCCCACTGCAAACTATTCTTTACATGGAAACATTTTTGAAATTTTGTTTTTCTCAAAAATGGCCCTAACACTTTTGATTAAAATACTGTATATTAAAGATATTTACATCATAAATAAACTGTATATTTTGAGTTTTCTGGAAATAGCCTCTGAAGACCTCTTTATTCTGGATGAGTTTTGCAGAATTTTGCATAACGGTTAAACCATAAGAGATAGTCAAAAACTTACTATACAAAAAAGTAGAGCTCATTTAAACACATAATTGATGTCATATGCATATTTTATCTAGAGCTGATAATATCTGAGATATTCATTGTTTTAGTTTCAATTTTCAACTGCTTAAACTTTTCTCAAATAGGGAGTGACGTTTCGTCTCATCTCTCTTGTTTTTCTGAAGGCAATGCAAAGCAAACACAGCTTCAGTTGTTTCAAATAGGACCAGCTTTTAAGAGATTTGTCTTTCGTTTTAGCATAGTGTATTCCCTTAAGTCCCTTCTACTAACAAGAAAGCAGTAATAAGACAATTTCTGCTAATGTTTACTTTGATTAGCATGATGTAGATAAAAGGAAAGTTGTTTGTGTAATACCTAGAGAAAGTCATGTGAATGGAACACATCAGATTGTTGGCGACTTGTCTTACATTAGCCTGGCACATATCCTGTTAATAATGATGATGAACTGTGAGTGATATCCAGTGAAGTTCAGCTAATAGTAATGTACTAATGAGTATATTTTTTTGAGATAGATAGTACTAGATCCTTCCCCCTCATTTTCTCAGTTTGATACAGACATGTAGATAATGCAAAATTAGCAGATGATGTACTTATATGAGGGCGGATCGAAACGTGATGCACAATAATTTTTTTCTGCGTTTGTGTTGCAGTTGGAACGTTGCAATTTAACACAGATATAGTTTGAAGTTTTCATTACAGAGGATATTTTTTGTTTCATGTGCAGCTCTAGTAAGAGAAGCGTACACAACAAATATGGCATGCATGCTACTGTCGTCCACATGTGAAGAGCAGAGAGGTGTGATTCGATATTTATGGGCCAAAGGGCATAACAATTCAAAGGAACATGCGTGGCGTGTATGGGGATGCTTGTATGGACCTTAGCAATGCTTCCAGGTGGTGTGCATTCTTCCAGGAGGGCTGTGTGAACCTTTGTGATTGGCCATGCTCCCCTAGGGAGCTGCAACCTCTCAGAATGTCAGAGGCATTGAGGCAGTAATTTTGAACAATCGACATGTGCAACTGCAAACCTTATCGCAACAGTTCAAAATGTCCTATGGTACAGTGTTCGATATTGTTCATGACCTGTTGAAATTTCATAAAGTTAGTGCTCACCAGGTGCCTAAGAACCTGAAAGACAACCACAAGGGCCAGCCAATGATGACAACCTTGGATCACTTAATGCAGTGCACTGCAGAAGGGCATGACTTTCTGAAAGAAATGGTCACTAGTGATGAGTCATGGACATACCACTACATGCCTGAAACAAAGCAGGCGAGTGTGGAGTGGAAACATGCTGGTTCCCCAGGAGAAGAAAACATTCAAAGTGACTCAATCTGCTAGGAAAGTGCTTGTGACAGTGTTCTGGGATAAACATGGCGTTTTATTGGTGGACTTTGCTGAATGTGGGACCACTGTGAATGCTGCAGCCTACATAAAACTTGGTGAAGTTGCATTGTGCCCTTCATGACAAATGCCAGAACATTGATTCTGACGATGTCAAGCTTCTTCATGACAATGACCGTCCCCATGCTGCTGCTGGTGCTGTTCATCAGAAAATCACCAAATTTGGTTGGTAGGTGCTCCAGCATCCACCATATAGTCCAGACCTTACACCGTCTGTTTGGTCCCATGAAGAAATTCCTGACTAGCCAACGCTTTGCAACAGATGCAGAAGTGAAATCAGCAATCAGCAGATGACTATATTCCAGGGAAATAGACTTCTATGAACAAGGCATATAGAAACTGGTATCAAGATGTGACAATGTTGGTGACTATGTCGAAAAATAAGTAAAAGGTGTAAGTTCGTTTGTGATTTTTCTTTTGTTTTTTTAACTATTAAAATAATTATTGTGCATTACTTTTTGATCCATCCTCATATTACTAAATCTACAGAAACTATAGCTAAAGTTGACAATGGAGTTGGAAACAAAATGTTGCATTAGTTTGCTTAGATAAAAAATTATGAAAAACAATTACAAATTACAATATAATTCACAGGAAATAAATCCAGACATTAATGCAAGTAGTTTAATCCCAAAATACTTCTGTAAAAATCAGAATATAATGAAGAGCTCACTCACATATGTATATATAGCAGAAAACAAAGCAGTGAGCAAAGAAACGGTACACAAAAATCCTACAGAGAGTAAAAAGAAAAAGACATATTGCAGATATAAGCATTCTGAAACGTGTGAAAGATAAAAAGGCGTTAAAAATATTTATATTCTATCCATGGGTAATCAGAAATTCCAGAAGATTCTCACAAAAGACATCAATTATTTTACATCCACCAAAATTTAAACTACACTTATCTTGAAATATCACCCTCTTTCCCTCTCTCCATTTGACTCCAAAAATTATCACATCTTTCTCCTCTTAGCCTCCAGTTTTTTCAAGTCTGTAAATCACTGATTGCATTCTACCAATTCTCTTTCCATTTCTTCAAATTCTCTGTCAATTTGCTTCCCAATTCTCATTCATTCCTTTTAAACTTGCAATGTACTTGCAATACTCTCATTTGACCTAAATCAGCCCAAAGATTCCATTCTAGTTCTCCAATGACAGCATTACATGAACATTATTCAATATGAACCCTTCTTTTGAATCAACATCTGCCATGGCAACTTTGAATCAACACCTCCAACAATGACTATGAATCACCACCACCCATCATGACATTTGAAACACCACATCTCACCATGACTGAACCAGCACCTCTCACCATGACTTTGAATCAGCTCTAATCATGAGATTTGAATCACCATCGTCCGATATGACATTTGAATCACCAAATTCCACTGTGATATTTGAATCACCAACTTCCACTATGATATTTGAATCACCAACTTCCACTGTGACATTTGAATCACCAACTTCCACTGTGACATTTGAATCACCAACTTCCACTGTGACATTTGAATCACCAACTTCCACTGTGACATTTGAATCACCAACTTCCACTGTGACATTTGAATCACCAACTTCCACTGTGACATTTGAATCACCAACTTCCACTGTGACATTTGAATCACCAATTTCCACTGTGATATTTGAATCACCACGTCCCACCAATTCAATTGAATCATGTTCCACCAATTCAAATGAATGACCCCCTCCCCCGTGACATTTGAATCACCACCTCCCACTGAGTCATTTGAATCATCACCTCCCACCGTGATATTTGAATCACCACGTCCCACCATGATTAAAATCACCACCTCCAACCAAAATTTTGTTAACACCATTGCCCACCTTAACTTAAAATCACCACCTTCCACCATGACATTTGAATCACCACCTCCCACCATGACTTTGAATCACAATGACTGTGTATCACCACCCACCATGACTTGAAATCACCATCTCCCACCATGATATTTGAATCACCACCTCCCACTGTGACTTTGAATCATCACCATCAGCATGATTAAAATCACCACCCTCCACCATCACCCACCATGATTTAAAATCACCAACTCCCACATGACTTTGAATCACAACCTCCAACTATAGATCAGAATTACCACCTCCCACATGACTTTGTATCATCATCTCGCACCATAGCATTTGTATCACCACTTCCCATCATGACTTTGAATAACCACCTCTCTCCATGACTTTGTATTGCCACCTCCCACCATGAAATTTGAATCACCACCTCCCACTGTAACATTTGAATCACCACCTCCCACCAAGACTTTGAATCACCACCTCCCACCATGATTTTGAATCACCACCTCCCACCATGATTTTGAATCACCACTTCCCACCATGACTTTATATCAGCACCTCTCTCCATGACTTTGTATTGCCACCTCCCGCCATGAAATTTGAATCACCACCTCCCACAATGATTTTGAATCACCACCTCCCACCAAGACTTTGAATCACCACCTTCCACCATGATTTTGAATCACCACTTCCCACCATGACTTTCTATCAGCACCTCCCACCAAGACTTTGAATCATCACCTCCCACCATGACTTTTGAATCGCTACCTTGTAACTTCACTCATATTTTCTATGCTTTATTAAACAATTATGGTGTTTAAAAATGAAACCAAACCAAAGTATGCCCATCGTTGCTCAGATCCTTTGTGATATCAAAATACAGCTTTAACACTAATGAGGGGACACCACAAAAAAGCCTCATGGGTAGCACGGATGAGGAATTGACCAGGTAACAAAGCCACATGACTGGCCCATGCTATCAGATGTAATGCAGATAGCTGGGGAATTGCCAAGTTGCGTGCTTTGGTGGTGCTAGCAGTAAGACATTTCTTTTCTTTCAAAACCCTATAGTATTAGTTATTTGTTTATTCTTCCAACATATTTATCATAACAGACAATGAACAAAATGAAATGGCCATAAAATAAACTGGAATATCTATGCCAGCAACAGTATCTTTTAGAGGCAATTTAATGCTAGTGATCTTGAAGATGAAGACAAGGAACTGATAAAGAAACAGAGGCAAGCTGTTATCAGAATACTACCAAAGGATTGAAGATAAATTTAAATTTAAATAAATCCCTTTTGCTGTGAGAAAAGAAATTAATAGTTATGTCTTTAGCTTTTACTAGTAAATGAAACATTTGTAAACTTCAGAGCAAATTCTTGACATTTACAGGTAGGTGTTAGGATAACTACAAAATGATTAGGATAGTAAGTACAATATACCAGTGGTTGTGGTAAAATCCCTATATTTCACAATCAAGAGCAACTTCGGAACTGTCATAGTCATAAATAGTCTTTTGCATAGGTAACTGCCCTTTGCTCCTTCTGCCTGAAAGCTAGGACGGTTTTTCGAATAAAAACAATCCAAAGCATTTGTTTTCATGACACACCCTCTAAGGTGGGAGAATGTAGGCAGCACACACTATAGCTTCATGTGTTGCTTAATTTCAAAATGATGTAATTTCCAATGTAGCATAAAAACATATGTAAAAGAGTTTTGAAGTTGTGCCTTAAATTTCAGAGTAGTTCAGGTATAAGCAGTCTGTATACTGAATATTAAGTCCTTTTTCCATCATGCAATAGGGCGCAAAATGATAAAAAGATGGAAGGAGAGCATTTTTTTAAAAACAAATGTCAAAATGATGTCAGGATATAGCAAGGAAGAGGAAGTTAAGAGGAGTTGAAATGCCCTATCTTGCCAATGTTAAAGTTTGAACCATTATCTCAGCAACTATTTAACATAATGAGATACATTTTTCAAGCTATACTCAGCAATTCCTTTACTGTTGAGTAACAAAAAATATAATATTTCTGTTGACTAGAAGAAAAGGTATGTTTTTAATAAAGCTCTTAAAATTGTATTGAAAAAACAATGATTTTTAAATAAAAAAAAAACACTAATCTATAAACATAATTTATTTTTTTGTTAAAATAAAGCCTATTTAGGTGCAAATGTATGGTAAAAATATAAGCGCTTAGAGTCAATTTGTTTCAGAGATAATAGGGCATTTATATACAATCTTACTTTTTCAGAAATTGCTTTCAAACATAACATTTAAAAATCAAAAGTAGCCTAAGTTTCCAAACACAACTTTATAGTATATTGAAACTCTCACATGAAGGAATTGTGAGCGAGATGCCAATGCTGTGAATAGCTCAAGTAAAACTTTCCAATCAAAATATAAAAATAGGGTCGCTTATCTAACACTAACATTTATAAATCTATTGATGTTTTACCAAGCGAGTGTACCAGAATGTTCTAAAAAACTTCTACGCAGGATTAGTTTCAACAATACTTTTAAACTATTTACAATTAACATACCTCTATGAAAGTTATACCATTTTGAGCAGGAAATTCAAAATTTTCATATTCAATTAAAAACTGTAAATGGAAATAAATTATGAAAATCCCATTTTGACTCCCCTTAATAGGATGAATAAAATAAGCTTTTTTTGGAAAGGGTAAGAGATAGAGGAGTAAGAATGAAGATGCACTTGAATGGCTCTGCTTCATAAAATAAACCAGGGTGTTAGGGTATGGGAGAGCTTGAATTACACTAATCTTAGATGCTTCACAGCAGTTAACAAGTATCTAATAATTCTGGCCAAAGTATATTGGGTAATAAGGCTGAGATTTCCTAAAATTTACATTATTTTTCTGATTAAATCTAGTAAGTAACAGATAAAGTATACATTCTGAAGTGTAGGTAGAGTCTTTAAACAAATGTAGCCTCTGGGTTACTAAAGCTGCAAATTTAAAACAAATTAACATAAACTCTATTCCAAATTCAGTGTGAAACAGACTTTTTCTTCTAGTGGCCTTCATGCATGACTGGAGTCAATGCTCTGGCCACAGTTTATTATTTTGTTTATATATTTACTAGAGACATATACTGTTACCAAGCTGTGGGCTAGCTCTTTTTGTTTCTTTCTTTCTTGGCAAATTATGTTTAAATTTTTGTTCTGGATTTAATTAAAGTTATTTAAAATAAAATAAATATTTTAACTGAAACTTAATACATACAGTTAATAATAATAATAATAATAATGACAAATGCAAGATGATGATGCTGATAATGAATATAACAATTGAAGCCATGTGCATAAAAACAATCTAATTCTCACTTTTTAAAAGTAAGAAAAGTATGGATTTTTGTACTCACCCAAAAAAAACAACAAAAAAACCATTAAGTAACATTGTGGTATACTTTATTACAGTTAACACGAAAGCACTTGACTCAAACTTATTACTTTCTCTACATATACTATCCACATAGCACATACAGAGGTATGGAACTGCACCCAAAAACTCGATATCAAGATTTCACCAGAAATTCATGTTATGAGAACCCCTGAACCCAACAAAAAATTTTTAGACAATGTCAGCTAAATACCAAACTTGGTATGTAAGTTCAGTATCTTCCAAAGATGCGACACAAAGATTTTCAAGAAAATTCCACATAATTATAATCATAATCATCATTTTCTTCACAGCAGTAACTGAACCAGTGAAATACTACCTCACACATTGGTCTCCAACCTCATAACACTTTTCATAAGCAAAGCAATGGATGAGGTAAAGAATATGTCTGTGCAATAACGTTGCCCACTCATGGCTTTGTACACAGACTCTGTGACTTTTTCATGACCTGTTCTAAAGAGAATAATAAATATAGTTAATTATTAGATACTTGTTTATACCAAAAGTCATAATAATAGGGCTCTATTTTAACATTACGCTTCTGGCAGAAAAAGTCAGGCAATGTATGGTCCCATCTTCTCTTTCTTCATCTTCATACTATCATAAATATCATTGTCATTATTGTTGTTGGTATGTAGGATGGTATTGCACACCCTCGTCAAATAATACTTGAACACAGGCCTCTGTATTATTGAGCTAAACCAACAGATCTTGTCTTTGGATAAGCCATTTCTAAAACTGTTATAATCTGAAAGAATGTTACCATTTCACTTCTCACATTACAATAAATTCTGCTCTTGTATTTGCATTTTTGTAAAGCAATTGATCCCAAGAGTAAGCATGGTCAGGACTTTTCAAAAATGACCAGCTGTTAATTGTATTTACTGTGTAGATGTTTGCTATTATTTGCAGAGATTGGTAACAGTTGTGACAAATGAAGCACATGTTGGCTGCTATGCAAGAAGCATGCGTGCGTGTCTGGTAGGCTCGTGGTGAGCCTAGGTGTTGTTGCTGTGTACCTACCCTAGTAAGGGTTTAACCACAGGAATGAGGTGAAGGTTGAGGTTTTAAATTTTGGAGTTTCGAGTGTTGGTTGTAAGGAGGTAGCGCTAGTAGGCTCCTTGAGCGGTTGCATTTTTTTCAGGAGCAGCATCCTTTCTGCTCCGCTGGTGTTTAGTTTTATTTAATTATGTAGGTGAAATTTTGATGGACCTCTCCCAATCGGAGGGGGGGGTGCTTTGTTCAGCTATTACGCTGTTGGCTGGTTTAAAGCCGTTGTTACCAAGGGTGCCCACAAGCCATGCGGGGAACCCGGAACCGCCTCTTTCGGCATTCAGTGGGTAAGTAGCAAGAAGCAATAGGGCTCATAGTCATTCACAATTTCTGTCTCTCTTGGTGAACCTTCGGACTTGAGAAAAATTTCACGTCTTCTTGTATCACATGTTTGAGAGTATCCTCAAAGTTGTTTTGTAGAATAGACAGAGAAAGTAATGTGAATGGAACATAATTTCTAAATATAACATTCAGCCTGGAGTGAACAAACTAACCCTGCATACAATGTTGTATGGTCAGGGATGAACAAACTAACCCTGCATGCAATGTTGTATGGTCAGGGATGAACAAACTAACCCTGCATGCAATGTTGTATGGTCAGGGATGAACAAACTAACCCTGCATGCAATGTTGTATGGTCAGGGATGAACAAACTAACCCTGCATGCAATGTTGTATGGTCAGGGATGAACAAACTAACCCTGCATACAATGTTGTATTGTCAGGGATGAACAAACTAATTCTGCATGCAATGTTGTGTGGCCAGGGATGAACAAACTAACCCTGCATGCAATGTTGTATGGTCAGGGATGAACAAAATAACCCTGCATGCAATGTTCTATGGTCAGGGGTGAACAAACTCCACATATGATGGTGTATGGTCGGTAAACATGATAACTCAAAAATGAAAAGCTGGTTAAATGTCAAACATTATATTTAAGTTCAGCATCTTCCAAGGATGCAACATAAAGATTTTGATTAAAATAACATATGCACTGCAGTTTGTGAAAATTGCAACGCCAAGAAAGAATTTCACGAATAAATCTAAACTTGATGGAAGTGTAGAAGATTGTGCAAGCAATGAATGGATCGGCTGGAGTGTCATGGTAGTAAAAGCGGGTGTTAAACACAATCAAAAGAAAAAGCAGTAAGTGATAAGGTTTGTAGAGAGATGGAATACACATAGGCCGAGCAGAGTCCTGCCGTGTCAGTCTGACAAGGTCATTGTTGCACCAAGTGTAGTCAGTGCAGAGCTGCCAAACAAGTGGAAACAATAAAGTGAGTGCCAGTGTGCCTCATCAATGTTAAAGGGAGCCATATCTACATGTGAGTGAGGTCCAACGGGGCAGAATGATTGGTCTCCAGGAAGTGGGTTTGTCATACTGTGACATTTCGGCTCATACAGGGCAAGCTGCCACAACGGTAATGCATGTGTGAAAGCAGTGGATAGATAAAGGTCGTGCGTAGTGAAGGGTACTGCGCCACGGAAGATGACCACAGCACGGGATGACCATCATCTTGTCTGCATGGCCATAAAGGACCATACAGCTTCATCCACAGAGTTGGCTTGACACTGGAGCACTGCACTTGTCTGATCAACAGTTTGTTACCGTCTACTGCAGGTGGACTGGTTGCACACATACCATTATGTTGGCTTCCATTGCTCAGAAACCACAAACTCCTCTGACTGCAATGGGCATGTGAACACCACCACTGGGGTGCTGAGTGGCAAAAATGTAGTCATTTTGGACAAGTCCTGCTTCAATGTGTCTACAGTGATGGCCACATACATGTCTGGCAGTACCGTGGTGAGCACAACCTGGAGGGCTGCATTGTTGAGCAGCATAGTGGACAAATACCAGGTGTGATGGTTTGGGCATCTCCTCAGGTCACATTTCAGCAGGACAATGCCTGGCCACATATTGCTAAGAATGTACAAGCCTTCTTCAGAGAGCGACAGGTACAATTGCTTCCCTGGTGCATCACAGTCCTCCAGTAGTCAGTGTCATGTGCTCAAATACAAACTAGGTGGAGGGAAATCCCTCTGGAACTTATTCAGAACCTTTTTGTTTCAATGCCTTGGCACATAGCAGCACATGGAGGTCACTCCAAATACTGAATGGGAACTCAAAGGTCATGTATAGATTTGAAAAGTTTATCAGTTGTTATTTGTCATGTACCTAACCTGTGGCATTAAATTCTTTGCAATCATGAGTTTCCTTTTTGGTGTTGCAATTTTCACAAATGGTAGTGTATTAAAGATTCATGACAAATAAAATGTAAATGCAGAATTCTCTGGGAATACTCTCTGAAGTCCTCTTCATTTTGAATAACTTTTGCATAAGCTACCATACAAAAATATAGATATTGTTAAAACAGCCAGTTTATGTCAAATACATTTTCTTTTCATCGAAATTCTTAGGCTTTGTAGGGTAAACAATTTCCAAGATATACCTTATTATTTGTTTCAATTTTAGAATACTTTCTCAAATGAGAATTTATCATTACTATTTGTTTTGTTTTACTTCTTCCCATGCAAAGTGAACTGAAGTCAAATCACATAGCAATAGATTTTAAAAGCACTTTGGCCTTGTATTTCTTTAGTTCGCTTCACTTATAAGAAATTAAGTAATTAGACCATTTCTGCTAATATTTATCTCGATTAACATGAAGTAAATAGAAAAAATAGCTTTTGTAAGTGTAGTTTGTTATACAATAGGTAGAGAAAGTCATGTAAATGTAGCACATGAGATTTTTCTATTAAGAGTTTGGGTGTCCGTCTACTAAAAGAATCCAATTGAATTATTTTTTTGCTCAATAGTTAGCCTTGAAAACTGCACTTCTGTAAGTGATTAGACAGAGTATTCTATCTTTCTTTAGTCAATGTAGGTGCTCCAGAAAGAAAACAAAACTAGGTGGAGAATTAGCACCAGAAGAAGTGGCCGAGAAATTCTTGAGAAAGAAACTGTTTCAAGACTAATGGTTAAATGATCCTACTTTTAAGGAATGCTTAAGAGAACTTTCAGGAAACAATTCAGATGAATGAATGAATATTTATTTTCACAAATGTTACAAATTGTTATACATTTCCTTACGCTTTTATCTCTCAACTGAGTTGCTGTATACCCTGAAGCCCAACAGCCTCAAACCTTGTGGTTGCCGAGCTATTGGGTCCCACTATATCTTAAATCTAATACATACTACCTCTTAATGTTTTATTTCCTTCTTCTTCTTCTTCTTCTTTGTCCTGCTTACTAATTCTCCTTATCCATCTGGCTCTGACTCTACCCAAAAAGTTTCCAATTTCAATTAAGTTTCTCCTAGATTTTACATTCATTAACTTTCTCGCTTGGATTTCTTGTGGTAACGTTGTCCATTCCTTATTCCCTATCCTCTCCCTTAGCATCCTATTTTCTTCACATTGTTTATCCTTGAGGTGACACAAGGGACATTTCTGTGCATCACTCTCTCTTCTGTCTAGCCCAAGCAAAGCCTTCTCTTGCTGCTTTCTCACAAATATCAGTGTAATTCTCCCTGTTCCACTCCACTTTTATCTCTCCATCCCATGCCAATGAGCTTTTTATACTGAGAATTCAGATGTAATGAAATGGAGTTTTATTTATGGACACTGTTTAACTGCTGTGGTTCTGAGAGTCTCATTTTATCTTGGGCGCAAAAGACTGCTTAATTTTCCTCAGAGGCTTCTTTATCAGGCTTGAAGTTTTCCTAAGTACTGTAAATCTACAAAATGGGGCCAACAGCTTTATTTCCCTTCTAAAGGAAGCCATGCTAAAGCTTTTTATACCCGAAAAATCCATTGCCCTCCACCGGGTTTGAACCTGCAACCTTGGGTGAAGTTAGCATAGTAACCACTGCACCAAGCAGGGTGACTAATTCAGATGCAGATGTGCCTCATGTAATGTTGGCATATTGTGTGGCAAAAGTCAACTATGCCTATAAACTTGCTCAAAGTCAGAAACATATCAATTTGGTCATAACTACACCATCCATCAAAGGATGCATATTATCTAGAACGGAGATAATTGAAAGTATGGGTTAAATCATCCAAGGGAGACTGAAATTAATTTGTCACCAAACCATCTGAAACTTCACAATTCAAATGTCCTAATTTAGAGTTGGTAAGGCACATTGGATAAAGGTACCATAATTTTTTATAGTTTTGTGGGCTTGTAATTGCTACATTTTCTTCTTATTTCATTTCTAACAAAATGTTGAATGTGTGTGACAAATCCCAGTTAAAGTAGGAAATTAGATGCATGTTTGAGAAAAACTTGGGACATTTGGCAAAACAAACTCTTTTTAGCTTTTCCTCCATTTCCTTAACTTTAGCAAGCGATACCCTTTTCTCTTCATTGCAAGTAACTAAACATCTTGTTCAAATCTGTAAATACTTTCCTAATATTACTGATGGAATGATGCAAATGGTGGTGATGGTTGTGTTGGTTTTTTTTTTTTTTTTTTGGGTGCTTTAACTACTTATGGCACCGCAAGCGAAGACACTGATGTTACATGAATGAAGATGGAGCACCTGTGGAATGCAATGGCGGGGAAACCAGAGAACCCAGAGAAAACCCGCCCCAGTGCCGCTTTGTCCATCACAAATCTCACATGCAGTCGCTTGGGATTGAACCCAGGCCATCTAGGTGAGAGACCACTCAGCCATGGCATGGCCGGTTGTGTTGGTGGTGACAGTGAAGATCATGATGGTGGTGGTGACAGTGAAGATCATGGTGATGGTGGTGGTGATGGTTGTGTTGGTGGTGACAGTGAAGATCATGATGGTGGTGGTGATGGTGGTGGTGATGGTTGTGTTGGTGGTGACAGTGAAGATCATGATGGTGGTGGTGACAGTGAAGATCATGATGAAGGTGGTGACAGTGAAGATCATGATGGTGGTGGTGACGGTGAAGATCATGATGATGGTGGTGGTGATAGTGAAGATCATGATGGTGGTGGTGATGGTTGTGTTGGTGGTGACCGTGAAGATCATGATAGTGGTGGTGGTGCTGGTGATGATGGTTGTGTTGGTGGTGACAGTGAAGATCATGATGGTGGTGATGGTGATAGTGAAGATCATGATGGTGGTGATGGTGATAGTGAAGATCATGGTGGTGGTGGTGGTGGTGGTGGTGGCATTGAAGATCATGATGGTGGTGATGGTGACATTGAAGATCATGATGGTGGTGATGTTGACAGTGAAGATCATGATGGTGGTGATGGTGACAGTGAAGATCATGATGGTGGTGATGGTGACAGTGAAGATCATGATGGTGGTGATGGTGACAGTGAAGATCATGATGGTGGTGATGGTGAAAGTGAATATCATGATGGTGGTGGTGATGGTGACAGTGAAGATCATGATGGTGGTGGTGATGGTGACAGTGAAGATCATGATGGTGGTGATGGTGACAGTGAAGATCATGATAGTGGTGATGGTGACAGTGAAGATCATGATGGTGGTGATGGTGACAGTGAAGATCATGATGGTGGTGATGGTGACAGTGAAGATCATGATGGTGGTGATGTTGGCAGTGAAGATCATGATGGTGGTGATGGTGACAGTGAAGATCATGATGGTGGTGATGTTGACAGTGAAGATCATGATGGTGGTGGTGATGGTGACAGTGAAGATCATGATGGTGGTGATGTTGACAGTGAAGATCATGATGGTGGTGGTGATGGTGACAGTGAAGATCATGATGGTGGTGATGTTGACAGTGAAGATCATGATGGTGGTGATGGTGACAGTGAAGATCATGATGGTGGTGATGGTGACAGTGAAGATCATGATGGTGGTGGTGGTGACAGTGAAGATCATGATGGTGGTGATGGTGACAGTGAAGATCATGATGGTGGTGATGGTGACAGTGAAGATCATGATGGTGGTGGTGGTGACAGTGAAGATCATGATGGTGGTGATGGTGACAGTGAAGATCATGATGGTGGTGGTGATGGTGACAGTGAAGATCATGATGGTGGTGGTGATGGTGACAGTGAAGATCATGATGGTGGTGGTGGTCACTTTGAAGATCATGATGGTGGTGATGGTGATAGTGAAGATCATGATGGTGGTGGTGGTGGTGGTGGTGACAGTGAAGATCATGATGATGGTTGTAGTGATGGTGGTGATGATGCTGGTAGTTTATGTTGATGGTGGTGGCAGTGTTGGTGGTGATTGTGATATTGGTGGTAATGGTAATGGCTTTAGTGATGGTGATGGTGAAATTGGTTATGATTGTGTGGTGATGGTGGTGATCATGACTGGAAGAATTCCTTCTTCTGGTTTTTATTCACTGAAATTGAAGCTTTTGTAAAGGGGTATGGCAGAATAGGTTGTAAACTTTCTTCCATGTGAGTTGATTGCTGTGTTCTCTTTGTACCCCTGTTAGCCCCTTTACGTTTACTGCTACTTCTGTATCAGATCTTGGTCACACTTCATCATAGCCTTCTGCATTATCACTGCATTACAGAGAGAAATATGCTTAAATTCTAATTAAACCTAATAATTACTGTGTCTTTTATCAGAATAAGCTGCTGTTATGATTTTGTTCATATTATTATTGTTCAGAAAATATTTTTCTTTTTTCAGTTCCATTACCAAGATGTGAAGAACTTGGGTTTTTCCGTGTACCAAACAGTTGTCATTGGTATTATGAATGCCTACTACAGAGAGATGGTAGAATTGCGCGATCTGAAATAGAAGAATGTCCAAAATGTTTAGTATTCAACAATGCTCTTGGATTTTGTGATGTTCCTGAAAATGTTCCTGAATGCTCCGGTCAGCCCACATCATCCAACTGTACTGGTGGGGGAGTGTTTCCTGTTCCAGGATCTCTCACTTTTTATTACACATGCACCAGCATACATGGAGTGTTCAAGCAAGAAAAAAAAACGTGTCCAATCAACATGTTTTATCATTCACAGCTTGGGAAGTGCATCTCTAAAGAGATATATGACAAATATCCAGACAATGAGCATGTTATTTGTGAACATCCGACTTTCTATGTTCATCCCTATGACTGTAATACTTTTGTGCAGTGCATCAGAGTAAACCAAACGTTCATTCAAATGCCCATGTACTGTCCACCTGGACTTCATTTTAACCAGGAAGGTGGCTACTGTGACTTAGTGGAGCATAAAAATTGCAACCTTATGCAAGCCAAACTGTTCAAGAATCGAACACCAGCTCCAGGGCATGATGTTTGTTAACCAATGAAGTGAGATGGTGTCAGTGCAATATAAAATCTCAATTGCAAGCCTATATTATTGATTATATATGGGATTGTTTTATATTGATTTTCTTGATTTCATTCATTTATAATGATCATTTTCCGATTTTATATGATAATCATTTTATGGTTCTACCTCAAGCAGTAAGTAAAGACTATTGTTTTTTATATTCCCCAAATCTTTACAAACTTACAAGCATGGATGCCAGCTTAGTGGCACAGATAGAGAGAGAGAGAGAGAGAGATTAGATCAGAAATGCCCTATCCTTATGCATTGTGGTTGATGAAGCACATTTGTGCCAAGCCGCCATATTTAGAACCTACATTTCTGAGATGAGCACGCCTTGTGTGGGTTAAATGTCCACCCAAATATAAGACTTTATGCTGTTAAATGTCAATGAAGCAGAAAATTTAAACTGTACGTTTTAAACCAGTATAATGGTTAATACATGTGCAGTGTTTAGTTGTAGTTTCTTGAACAGCAGAAGCAAAAACAAGGAACGGGAAATGTGTTTCAATACATAGGAGAGTGTACTTCTTAAGTGATTTTTCAGTGGTATACTTAGTGAAATATATATTATCAACAGAACAATTCTGTATTGTTTGTTAGATTTTAGATTTCCATCTTGGAAAGACCATTTTGAAGCTTGGATGAAGGCAATTTGCAGACAAAATTGACAACATATTCCCGTTTATAAGAAATCTCTTGATATTTTGCCCATTTAGCAGCTATTGGGAGAAATAACTACTATCAAATTATGTGATTATGATACCAGAACTGTGGGAATAGTGTTCCTCGGACTCGGAATGCAATGGTAATTATCGCAATATTCCTCAACTGAAATTCTTGATTAATTTCACACATTCTACTTAAGCTTCAAACCAATGATGTAATTTATGGTACAGCCTTTTGTTATATTAACAGTAGTTTTAGACCAAGAAATGATAACAAAATTAAGTTATGACCTTGCCATGATGTTTACTGCAGTAATACCAATTTATCAATAATGTCTTCTGACAGGCCAAAAACTGTGATTCTATTAAACATTCCTTCAAATAGAGATCTCTCCCCTTCCATTGTTCTTTGTTTTTTACTTCAAAAACTTGGAAAAACAATTAATTTGACAGATGTTACATATGGTGTATATGGTAGTGTGTAGTGCCTCAAGACACAAAGCATGCTTCAGCAAAACGCTAGCATTTCTGCCCTGTGATTAGAGGTAGACTCTGCTCATACACTTTTTCTTGGGCTCTCAGATAGTGTTGTTGCCACAGATGGAACAGAGCTTTTCATGTCTTTCATGCTGTCTGATCTTAAATAATATCAGAGAAGGCCATGAGCTGCAGTTTCTGCTAGGTTTTTCCAGGTTTATCAATGGCTGAATTGAAAGTTTATTGTGAGGTTATATTCAGTATAGTTAACAAATTAAACTCATATGATTTAGATTCATTTCACTGATAACAATTTGTACAGCAGTTTAAGTATAGCAGAGACGATGGTTCTATGCTGGTGAAGACTGTCTGCGCAGTCGTTTAGAGTCCAGTTGCCAAACCTACGTTCTCGGTCATGCGCAATATACTGAAATGGCCAGTATCGTGGAGAGCCTTGACTGTGCAACATCCGTCCATCTCCTACCACTTCGCTGCCAGCATGTTAGGCCTCTGCAAGTTTCAGAAACTCACATTGGTGATTAGTGTTTTGTATCTTGTGTACACGTGTATATATTACCTTATTTCGTTTAAAATGACCCCCAATCAAAGCAAACTTGGTGGGAAAACCTTGCATGGCCAAACACATGAGGTTGTTAATAACGTCCATTCCTTCAAGAAACGAAAAGCAGCTTCTGGCAACATTCTAGTAGAACTGAAGAAAGTGCAAGAGAGGGCGAGCGCAGCAACAAAAGTGCCTGAGAGAACAATACGTAAAATAATTAAACAAGGGGAAAAGTGTGAGGAACAAGGGACCTCTTTGGAACACCTGGAAAGGTACATCGTGTACCAAAATGGGTAACACACATTGATGCCTTTGATAGGTGTGCAATTTGGCAAACAGTTTACAATTTTTATGTTCAGGGGAAAACTGTGCCCAGTGTCAGAAATCTGCTCCTGAAACTTACAGATTCCATTAACTTTAATGGGGGAGGCACGAGTTTAAAGACTATCTTATGTGACACGGGTTTCAAGTGGTAGAAAACAAGGAACAATAAGATCTTGCTGCAGGAAAGACATAAGATAAGAGATTAGCATATGATATATTTGTGTGCTATAAAACTTTTTGTTTCTGCCAGTTTATTTTCCTGAGTTTTTTGACTTACTGTTGTTTACTGTTTACATTAACCACTTTACCTGAACAGAAAGATCCATGCCCGAGGCGGGAGTCGAACCCGCGAATCTCTATGTGACGGAGAATCAATATCAAATACACTACACACAACTCACTTCCATGCACTAGTAGTTGAGCCACAGGTCCATCGCCCAGGAGTTTTCTTTACCTTAAATTAAGATGTTTATGAGATCAAAGTAGCAGTACAAGCTGTGTCTGTGAAATATAGCCTCTCTCTCTCATCTTCTAGCAGCCAGCTGACAGCAGAAGGTAAGTGACGCTTGGGCATAGACTCTCTTCAATGCATGAAGAAAGAAGGTGACCAGCACAGAACTATTGTCTCCCCTGTAGTGTCAATGCTGTTGTTCCTGGATCTACTTCATCTGTTTGGAAGTTAAAATTACTGTTTGAATTGGTTAAAAAAAAAAAAAATAAAATAAAAAGGTAATGCTACAGAGTTAAATGCCAAGTAGTAACTCTGGAACATAGTCAGCAATGTTCAGTTGTTGCTTTGCCCTCTTGACTTGGATCTTTCATAGCATAAGGAGTCCAAGGCTCAAGAAAAATTGTGCAAGTAGTCAACAACACTTCTGCCTTGCACATTATAAAGCTAAGGACCTCAAAATTTACAAACATAGTTCTGCTCCACCAATATTTTGGAAAAGTTGGCACATTGGCTTTTAAGTAATTTCATTAGGAACAATCCTCGGTTAAAAGGATATATCGGCAGTAGATGCATTTCATGTTAGGTTGAGGATTACAGTTTATCAGGAAAGATGAAAAATAAAGGAAAGGTTCAAATCTCAGGCACAATAACTTTTAAAAGTAACATTCAGTCAAAATTTACACCTAAAGCTTAATTATTATCTACACATAGTAATAATGTTTTGTAGATGTCTGCAACAGCAACTACTTTTCATTTCCAGAATCCTTGGAAGCATTTCCTTTGACGTTTTCAGGATCTCCTTCTGGACATCTGATGAATCTATGAAGTGAATCTAAAAATTCATCAGCATTGATTCATGCTTTTTAAGGAAAATCTCCCAAATTTCAGGCTCTGATGATATTTTGTACTCAAGTTAAGAGACGGACACTGTTTTAAATGATATAACTCAGAAGTTTGAGGCAAGTGAAGTACTTCAAGTATGATAGCATGAGTTGGGATAGTGACTCACCTCACTTAAAATGTAATTCACAAAACATATGTTTCAAGGGTGTTCACCCTCTTCTTGAGTCGAAGTCTGACTGATGGCTGGGGGTTGTGCCCTGGGTTCATTATGGTGGAGACAGCTGGTGTTCTCAGCACAAATTCATACTCATGTGGCAGTATTTCAAAATTCATAAGCCAGTCTTTGTATTGTGTGATGAAAATATTTACAGGTTTAAGCAACTTTATGTCATTTTCTATTTCTTGGTGTGATGTCTAAAAATGGTGTGCTACTGACGATGTATCCATCTGTTTTTGTTTGATATGTCTGTAATGTTCTTTTAACTTTGTTTTATTTATTTATATTTTGTTTGACCAATGTAACATAATTTGCAGTCCTTACAATCAATTTTGTAGATGTCTGATCTGTGGTTCTAAGGTATGGGGTCTTTGATGTCTGTTTTCAGTGAATTTTTCATGTTGAATTGGTTACCTGAAATTGAACTTATGTTGAATTTCTTGAACATTTTTTGAATTCTTTTCAGCTGTTGGGTGGTAAGAGAATTTTTCATATGTAACTTTTGGTTTTTGTGTGATTTGTTCTAATGTTAATGTTAATTTCTTGTTATGTTTTTCAATTTTTTTGTCAATTAAGTTCAGATTGAAACCATTGACTGAGGCAATGTGTCTTAATTAGAGGTATTCTGTGTTGTACTCTTCTGGGCCGAGTGGGATGCTGAGGAGCTGTTGAAGATTGCATGTTTGTGAGGTTCTGGATTGAAACTATTTCATTGTGCATGCGTGTGGGGTGTCTTTCTGTAGATGCCATATGTGATCTTTTGTCCATCCAAGTACAGTAGAATTTGGTCTTTTTCTGTTTCCATTATGAACTGAATATGCTTGTCTTGTAGGTTTAGTAATGTTGTGGTTGAAGTTCCAAAAATGGTATGCTACTTCTGTGCCTGAGGTGTGCCTTGAAATGAGTTTTCATGTTCCTCAAGGAATACTTTCACACAGGGAGCACAAACATACAGCAATGGCTTATACCAGCAGAACTTGAAACTTCGAAGAAGATTTGTTTTTGACAAATACGAATTTTGAAATGTCTGCCAAACAGACCCTGATCCCAAAGATTCACTAGATGATCAGTAGAAGAACCTCAAGATTCCAGAGGAACATATCCAATGATTAATGCAGTCAAAGAAGCTTTAAATATTAATTTTGATTGTTGTTACTTGTAAAAGTTATCATTTCACTTCAGTCTGTACCACTTGCAGTTTTGTTATTTAGCATATACATAATGTTTGCCCAGTTACTTTACAAGAGAAGCTCCAAACTCTTCATGCCATGACAGACATTTAACCTTTTTAGTGCCAATTATGATCCCAAAATTCTGCGAGAATTGCCAATCAGAATCTAATCATGATGCCATTTTAACTCTTGCCAGTGGAAACATCTGTGTACTTTCTATGTCATAGTCATAAAGAATGGTTTTCCAGAGCACTTCATGATCTTATCTTTACACTCCAAAGTGCTAAACTAGTTCAAAATTTAATTTCTCTAGCTGGTGTTTGTTTATGTTGGTTGAAACATGGCATCTTAACAAAAGATTATGAACTGAAGTGGAAATAAGAGCTGCAGTTCTTAATGTATTAGAAGAAAGTGAGTGATTTTGAATTTTCAAACATTGATGAAAGCGTTTCTGGCATAGACATAGGAGAGGAAGGTATATATTCTAGCTTCAGGGATGAAAATGTATCTGATAGCAATGGCCCTTCCACGTATGCAAATAATCAGTGTACTTATCAAAATGGACTTATGGAGGTGTAACCAGAAGACACATACAGTGTGAATCAAGCACTCAGCTACACAACAATACAAATAATATATTGTACACTAATTTACCTTACATTTGTATCATATTGCTTTTTGCCATTTTCATTAATAGTGGCATCAGCTTATATGTATGTGTTTTTGGTGATTTTTTGGTCAGTTTCCACCCACAAGGTTACGTGAATTCAGTTTTTGTATTTTAAAAAATAAAAAACCAAACCAATACAGGATGCTGTTTTAGTAAATAAATATCTGTACTTTCATTTAATTAGCCTGAACTTTGTTTACTAAGGTTTTGTATACCTAATTATTGATTATTTTCGGATTTTTAATTTTATTTTCAAATGTTTCTTTTGGTTTTAATTTTCTACAAATATTGAAGAGGCTTCTCATCCATATAATGCATATTATTGTAGACAAAATGGTTTACTAGAAAAAAAAAAAAAAAAGATTCAGCTCTCTATGTCATTTGGTACTCATTTTATTACCGATAATTTAAAACCCTGCATTCTCCTCTAAAATTGCTTGGCACTTTTCAGATAGCACTTCGCTATTTGGGCTGGCTGCAACATAAGTAATGTGGGACAACATGGCCATTACCAAAAACATAGGTGTCAATTTCAACTGCCAAATCTAGACATTGAAGCCAGAGTCCTGCAATGACGGAAATGCAGAAGTTAAGTGTAGAGTATGCAACTCTCTTGCTTACCAGGGCAGTAAGCTAAGTGTTACTTCCCTCGAGTACAAATGGCTGATGTGATGCTTAATTTCTAAGCCTTACAGTAAATATTGGAAGCTATCATTGTACATGCAGACTTTTTAAAATTAAACAATCATTCCTGTCAATAATTTGAGTCAAATATGGACACTAATATCACTTCCCTGGATTCCTTTTTTGACCTAAAAATCATAAGACGGAAAAACAAAATAGAATTTGGTATTTACTGAAAACCCACACACATAGACTCAAGAAAAACAACTTCAACCCAAAATCACGTCAACAGCCTGACACAAAGATTAATAAACATGCTACTGGAAAAAGGAGAACATGAATGAGAACACCAACACATAAAAAATCTGATGTGTACCATTCACATGACTTTCTCCATATCCCAGCAACAAATAATTCTTAAAAAGCTTATACTTCTATTTACTTCATGCTAATCAGAAAAAATTAGCAGATATAGTCTTATTACTCGCTTCCTTGTAAGTAGAAGCGAAATAAGGGACAACCGTAGGTTAAAGTGATAGTCAAAAGCTGGTTGCTATGTCAATGAAGTTCCTTTGTTTATATGGATAGGAGTTGACAAGTTCCTGTATGAGAAAAGTATACGTTTTTCATAGCAGAAACCAAAAATAAGGAATGTCACAAAAACGACGAACTCCATGAAAAAAATGTACCTAACATAAATTGTGTGCTTTAAAGTGCTCTACATTTTTTGTGTCGTAAGTTTTTGTCCATCTCTAACGGTTTAGCAGTCATTCAAAATTGAGTAAAATTCATCCAGAATAAACTACTCTTCAGAGGCTATTCCCAGAAAATTCAAGATAAACATTTCATTTGTCAGGTAAATATGCTTAGTATCCGAAATTTTAATCAAAATCGTTAGAGCCATTTTTGAGAAAATCAAAATTTTCGAAAAAATTTCCATGTAAAGGGTAGTTGGGGGTGGGGGGATTTTTCTTCAAATCTTCGTGTCACATCCCTGGAAGCTACTAAACTTAAATACCAAGTTTGGTATTTTACCGACTTTTCGTTTTTGTGTTATCGTGTTCACAGACACACGGACACACGGACACACACACACACACACACACACACACACACACACACACACACACACACACACACACACACACACATGGACCTTTTTGTGAAAATGGTTTCTTTGGATATTGGGGACCCTAAAACATATATTTCCGGTGAAATCTCGGTATCGAATTTTTGGTGGAGTGTAATACTTTCTCTATACACTATGTACATAGTGCGTATGGAGAAAGTAAAAAGGTTAAACATAAGTATAAGTTTATTTCATCCAGTAAGACTTACATTAAGTATAGGACACGTCAAAAATAATATGTACAATAGTTAATAATAATGGAATACAAAATACATTATTTGAGTAAATATACAATTATAGATCATAGATGAATTATAAAAATTGATCAATTTAATATAAAAAATTTCTTGTAGTGAGAGCCGGATTAAGTTTTCTTTTTAACTGCTGGTGGGACATCTTTCTTCCAGTTCGTTCATTCAGCCTAGCAGTTCTCAGACATGTAACAGGGCATATAAAAGCAATGTATTAGTTAATGAGTCAATAAATGATATAGATTACTCAGTTTACATCATTTCAAAACTTATCTCTGCCATGACTCTTAAATTCATCAATTGAATAGAACTGATTGTTAGTAGTGGAGAAACTAATACAAGACACAGAGAAAGATTAAAGATACCACCACTCTAAGCACAGGAGCTAACCCAAATCTAAAATACGGTAAATTCACGTTCCACCCACAGATGCACAACAAATTCAGAACACTGTTCCAAGATCATAATATAGAGCTAGCACCTCAAAACAAATACAACTTAAGGAAACTATTAAACCACCCATTAAAATAACCATAGCAAACAAATCAAAATCTGGCATTTACCAAATAAATTGTGAGGATTGCCCCAAAATGTACATTGGACGGACTAAGAGAAAGCTTCAAACAAGATTGGAAGAACACCTCAGGAACATGAAACACAAGCAGACAGACAAATCTGCAGTATAACATCACTTCTGGACAACACAACACAACACATCAAACTGGACTCCAACTTATTAAACATGTAAAAACTACAACTGAACTAGCAATTTGGGAAAGGATTCACATTAGGGAAAGTTTGCACAGAGATATGAATTTTGAAATACCACCAGCAGACAACATCTTAAGATTACCTCCAAAGAACCAGATGGCAGCAGTGATGAAATTATGATAGAAAACTCCCCTTCTGCTGCCAGTCAAAGGCCCACTGATGATGAAGTTGAACATTTTTGAAATGCATCTAGGGAAATACTTGGTAAGTGAAACTATAAGGTCCATATTTGCCTCAAATTAGTTACGTAATAATTTAAAAGTTTCACTTCACATTTATACCTTGTTGATCAT
Organism: Hymenopus coronatus; assembly: GCA_030762935.1. Lineage (NCBI taxonomy): Eukaryota > Metazoa > Arthropoda > Insecta > Mantodea > Hymenopodidae > Hymenopus > Hymenopus coronatus. The sequence goes on along the minus strand of CM060900.1, from coordinate 11,958,185 downwards.
CCTGTCACCAAAATATCAGGGCAAGTTTCGACATGCAGGGTTTGATATTTCCATTTAGGAATACTGTACAAGGTGTTACAGTTTTCAACTTTAAAGATATAAGGAGAATGTTGTACCATGGTTGTAAAAAGATATGAAACCTTCATGCACGGTGGACCACTTCTGCACTTTTTACTTTTGTCTCTGAGTAGTGCTCTCTTACATTGCTTTAATCCTTTAGTCCTTTGGGAAGAAGTACAGTGGTGTTTAATCTTCATTTGGGAGAATGGATGGTGGAGGGAATTGTCATTCTCAAGTAAGCTACTGATTACTCGCGTATAGGAAGTAAGAGAAAGTGAAGAGCATGAGTTGTACTGGGTGATCAAATTTTTTTGAAACCTTCTGCTAGTCCTTTTGAATTACCTCAGTCACGGTTTCAAGCCAGACATAATTGACAAACATAAGAACAAATTAATATTACAACAAATCACCACTCTGTCTACACAAAAACCAAAAGTTACATATAAAAAATTCACTTATCACCCAACAGCAGATGAAAAATTCAAAACAAATTTCAAGAAATACAAAATAAGTTTAGCTACAAGTAACTAATTCAACATGAAAAATTCACTGAAAACAGACACCAGAGACCCATACCTATGAACCAGAGATCAGGCATCTACAAAATTTATTGTAAAGACTGCAAATTATGTTACATTGGTCAAACAAAAAGAAATAAGGATAAAGAAATTTCAGACACATCAAACAAAAACAGGCAGATAAATCAGCAGTAGCACAACATTTTTGGACATCACACATGAAATAGAAGGTGACAAAATTGCTTAAAGCTGTAAACACCTGGCAGCACTCACAGTCTGAGAGAATATTCTCATCACAGAACACAAAGACTGACTAATGAATTTTGAAATACAGCCACAGGAGTATGAACTACTGCTGAGACCACCACTAGATGTCTCCACCATAACAGACCACAGAGCACAACGTCCAGCCATCAGTTGGACTTCAACTGAAGAAGAGGGTGAATGTCCTTGAAACATACGTTTTGTAAATTCCATTTTAAGTGAGGTTTGTGACATTATCCCAACTCATGTTGTTATATTATTTAAACTTTATAGCCCTGAGATCAAATTAGAACAACTGTTTGCTTGAAATGAGGAGGATTTTGGGACAGTCATATACAAGGTGGTTCACCTGTCCCTTATTCTCTGGTTTTATGCAACATGCAGATTACAGTCTAACCCAAAAACATCGCTCCCGAGACCCAACTTCTGCACACCAACATTATAGACTTTGGCGCTGCAAGTTATAGCTAAACAGTAGCATATTTGGTTATGCGCGGTGTTAGTCTGAGTTCCAAGATGCTCGACTCAGGCTCAAATCTAACCAAAATGTTGACAATTTTTTCCCCCGCATTCTTACTTCCTGATTTCACACAAAGCTAGATGGGATATCGGAACATTTTTAACTTGCTTATTTGTTTCTTTTATTGTTGTTCTGTTTATGTTTATTCTAACTTTTCAGTCTAGTTGCAAGTAATACAAATGAAAAGGAACATTGTGTGGCACATTCACTCAGTTTATTCTAAATATGCAGGTATTATTACAATGTTCTAAAACTAAAGTATTTCAGATAATACTTCAAAACCAGACCCATTTTCAGGGTTTCTCTAAAATGAAAAGTACACAAAATACCTAGGTTGACTGAGAAACTGTGCCAAATACATAGGTATTCAGCAATACTTTAGGTTGAAAAGAAAACTAGGTTTAATCTCCATAATTTAACAAGCTTCTCAAAATCCACTAGACAAAGCATTACTGACATGAAACTTAGTGATGAAACTTCTTCATTTAGCGCAGCAGTTGTTTGAAATGATGATAGTTCACGAGCGACCGAGTCTGCCTATCTAATGTGCTGAGAGGTTCATAGGAGATAACCTTAGCACATACCTACAGGTTACTTCATGCATTTGTATCTAATGGACCTAAAGTGTCTTCCAGAAGAATTCGCTACCCACAGAGGGTTCCAGCCATCAACATTTTGTACAGAACATTCTCTAACTATGAAGAACAATCAATAACATGTTAGATATTTTGCAATTTTTTTATTAGCTTTATACGTTTTGAGAATATCCTTTATTATTTAAAGTCTCAGGAAGTTTATTTTCAAAATTATTAGAATGAAAATTAAGGTTCGGAAAATGAAGAACATGTACAATGAACTGTCGTTTGTTCTTCATTCGTATACTTTTTGTTTAAGGCTAAAATTATTAGAATGACAAACAGTGAACTAACTTTGCACCTTGATGGGAAATACATAAAGAAGAAAAAAAAAGCACACAGACTATGGGACTCGAACCGCCAGCATTCTCTGAGGTGATACGGGAGCATGAAATTAACCAGTTAAGCTACAGTCATTGCCCCACTTTCACCATTAAAACTTGCAGGTATAGTGTCACACATGTCTCCCTCTCTTTATAACTGTTGTGTGACTCCTTTTTGTGGCTTAAGCCGTTCATTTAGCCTCAATACATTATAATTTACATTGCAGAACATATGACAGCAATCCTATTGATATAACATGTACTGTAACAGGAGTTATTAAGCACATGCTTTTGGAATGGACGTAACTATTGCTATTAAGGTCTATTTTCCGATGAAGCTATATTTGCATGGTTACCAAATGTTCGACAGGCAGGGTAATTATTGCTTTCAGAGTATGAAGTGTTGCCTATCTCCAAAAATAATAAGGGACAGGTGAACCACCTTAGTATTGATTTGAGTCAATTGTAACACTTTCCACAACTTACATTGTTTTATTAAGGACATGTTTCAGAAGAGATAGCAGAAAAAGACATTTTGGTTTCCTGTGACATTACATCACTTTTTCTGAGCATCCCAACCAACAAGCTTAATAGCTTAAACAGGAGATGGCTAAATTCCTTAGAAAAAGATCCAAATGAAGCAGAAGAATATATCAAATTAGCCCACATATGCATATAGCAAAATTACTTCACTTTTAAAGGAGTAGTGTATCACCAGTTATCTGGTTTGGCTATGGGAAACAGACTATCACCTTTGCTGACATGGAGAAGCGGGTCACCAAAGCATTCCCATGGATGTTCAAAGTGTGGTACAGGTATGTTGATATGTGTTTCTTGAGAAACACAGAGAGGATACAGTAAAAGTTTTTAATACTTAGGAACAGACAATAAGCTCTACAACTCAGATAAAGCAGATGGCTCTATCCCACCAACATGCAGTAATTAACACATTGAAGCCCAGGCGTTTCAGTAGTTGAAGTGCCAAGAAACCCAGGGTTTTTACGCCTATTTTGAGTTATTATTTACAGTACATCAATTAAATCTGCTGAAAAGTACTGGGACAATAATCTAAAAGTATGGCATTCAAGAATTTCTCAACAAGTAAGAAAATAGTTATAACTTCTGTATTAATATTTTATTTTAAATTTACAAGTATCAAATATGAGTTTGAAAAAAACTGCGTAAAGCTGCTTTCACTCCATTCATTCAAAGTTCGAAAAACTCTCCCTTGGAATCAGAATTTTCCACAGCTTCATTTGTATCCTAAATTTCAGCTTCAGTTCACAGAAATCGAGGAAAATGCAGCATTTTAACATTTAAGAGCATAAACGTAACAAACAGAAAAGAAAATGGCGCGACTACCTGAGAGCAGCCAATATTACTAAATCTCCTAAAATTCCCAATAGTTGACTAAAGCAAGGACAGAGGGCAGCAAAAATCAGGCAACCAAATGATAACTGATGTATGTTCTTTGCCACATAGCCCAAGACCGAGTTAAGGTCATGGAATTGCATTAAAAGCGTTAGAAATACCTGCCCGAGCTATGGGTGGGTGGGTGGGTGAGTGGGTGAGTGAGTGAGTGAGTGGGTGAGTGAGTGAGTGAGTGAGTGAGTGAGTGAGTGAGTGAGTGAGTGAGTGAGTGAGTGAGTGAGTGAGTGGGTGAGTGAGTGAGTGAGTGAGTGAGTGAGTGAGTGAGTGAGTATGCTGTGCTGATGCTTTGATAGTCAGACTGTACTGCACTATATTTCAGCCTTCTCTGACTGCTCTAAACTGTGCCAAGCTACACCAGCGATCTTCCCTAACAACTGCATTTTTTCGTCAGACAAGTAGTAAGTCCCTGGCTCCATAAACTTCACAAGCAACTTACCTTTCTGATCCCAGAAAACAGCAGTCACGGTCTTCCTGTTGCTGAAAGTTTTTTTGGGGAGTCTGTGTACATTCATTGTTTGAATTGTTCTTTTGATTCTGGATTGCCATAATGAATCCATGTTTCATCTCTTGTCACAATGCAGTTCAAAAACTCTTCCCTGTCAGCAACATAATGAGTAAGGAAGCATAGTGCTGATGCCATGCACCAAACTTTGTGAGTTCAGCATGCACAAAGTTCTTGTTAGCCTAGTTGTTCTGTAACATGTATCGGTTGGTTGATTGTAGTTGTGGCACCTGGATTGTAGCTATGGTAGGTCTGCAATGTGAGTTATTCCATTTTTTCACGAACCTGTTGCAAATTCTTCCGCAGCTCTCGACTACTCAGCTGATTCTGATTCGGTGACTTTCTTGACTCTCTCATGGTGGAAAAATGACAGGAGAGGATATTTTAGTCACTATGGAATAACACTCAAAAATGTTAGTTTGAAAGAAATTTACTTTTCAGTGATTTCTATCAGAAGCACTGTGCATACAATACTATGCAATTTCTTGAGTTTGTGCTTTTAAGAATTTGCTCTAGAACCTTCCGTTAACTTCTACGCTGACAGGCAAGCACATCTTTCATATTAGATAATATTCACCCGTGTCATTCATATTATAGTCCTTCAGGACCCTGCCGGTTGTACTCCAAAATTAACTGCGACTGCTACTAAACTGTCTGAATTGCCCTGATTTCCACGTTGCTTGTCCTTTTATAATACCCAGACTTTCTAAATATGCTGTCTTCCCATTAGACAAATTTTTATGCCCTAACCTGGTCTTTATAGCTTCTATTGTTCACGTGACACCCAAAACTGCGCTCATGACTGAGAAAGCAATGGAAAATCCCTTGATTCCGTGTATTTCTGGGATTGCTTAAAATAAGCTTGGCCCCTTATTGCAAGCATTGATTACAACGAAAATGCCCCTGGACTAAGCTCTTTTAGTCAACAAAAGACTTGTAGCCTTGAACTACATGAGGAAATAACAAACACATCACTGCAAACTATGACATGTGTTCATTTTAATGAAATATATCTTTATCTGCAGAGAAGTGGACTTTGTATGTAACTATGTGATTCTATTTTTGTTTATATTTACATGCACATGACATACCACTTCAAACCATTAGGTACAGAGCTTAACTTGAAGTGTTCAGAAAATCCACAGACAACTCATTGATGGAAAATCTCAAACCATTTAATCAATTCACTGAACAAGGTGTTCGCTAGCAACAGACTGGCATGCTTGTCCACCTTTATTAAATATTAATTCAGCATTCTTTAAATTTCCTACACAACACCCTCACTCATACAGTTTACACCATAAACATGCTTCATTCAATGTAGAATTTCTGCTGTACTATTCCTTTCTGCTTCTGTAGAAAATTAATAATGCTTTGCATTTAAACTTTAATAATAGTAATAGTGCATTCAAGCTGTATATATGTTGGGTGTTATTTTGTACAAAAGTTCATCGCTAATTTGATCCGCTTTGAACATGTTAGGACATGGTATCTGTCACATATATTGTCACATGTATCGCACACAGGTGTCGCCTGGGACCTGGAATGTCCCTGAATGGTATACATGTGCTGCCATCAATGTCGTGAAGTGTCAGAGCTTTTGATTCGTGCCATTCCAATTCCGGTTTATCTTGGCTTCCACTGAGAACAATTCTAGCCAGATGTCCACCCTCTTCATTGTTCTTTCGCCAAGCGCCTTTTTCCAATTGGGGGTCGAGGGAAGTCCAAGTCTTGCCTGAGTTCTTCTATTAAGAGTCTTTGTCATGCAGAGTTTCTGGAATTAACATTAAAATTTGGTGTCATATTTTATTAAATTTTAGCACGATATTTAGGAGTAACTGTAATAAAAAAAATATAATCTTTAAAATTCAAAAACGAGCAATTAGAATAATAATGGGGAAGAAGCAAAGGGTTTCCTGGAAACGTTGAAGAATCTACATTTTGCGCATTTCAACATCTGGTATACTTTCAGGAAAACTGCAAAAAGCATAGTTATCTCACAAGAAATAGGAATAAATTAAGCATAACTATGCACAATACATCATTATTTAGCAAAAGTATAAGACATTCTGGAATTATGTTATATAGCAAGCTACCTACCTGACAGTGTGAAACTTAACACCTCAGAAGCTCCATTTAAACACAAAGTGAAAGAATTGTTATTACATTATTGTTTTTATTCAATTGAGGAATTTACAAATACTTTTAAATAATTAAGATTACTTGTAGAATGTGCAATTTAACATGTACCTAATTAAGTGTATATATTTACTCCTATTTTGTTTAATATTTACTGTGTTGATGATACCATGAATTCTAGTAATAAATTCCTATGGTTGACAATAAATCTAATCTAATCTAATTCACATTTGGTGGGAGAACCAATGATACTGGCCATGTTGAAGTCCTGTAGCTCAGCTCCAAATGATATATTGTAGTTGGACTTAGAAGACTGCTGGGTTAGATGCGTAGTAGCACAGTGCGCGCCTCCATCTTCTTATGCTTGTCTGGTCACATAGCAGAGCGATTGGAGGTTGAAAAAGATACAGCCCTTGCATCAAGCTCTGTATAGCAGTCTTTGCATCAACTGATTAGCTGGCAGATGGAGAGGAGAAAAAGTGGCATGGATACAGAACTGGTTAGCAATAGTGTAGTGCAGAGCAAGCAATTTCCTGTAATATGGTCATGCATTGAAACAAAGGCAAGGATATACCGGGTGATCCAAAAACATCTGAACCGGCTATGCAGTGTTTTGTCTGTCCACACCTTCTGTCCACTGCCTTTAAAGGCTTTAGTTACTAACGTTATTAAAGGAGATGCTAAAACTGGCCACTGCCATTGTCCATTCATTTTTGGCATCTCTTTAGGAAACTATCCATCACTCACCATAGTTCATGCTCAGAAATGCTGGCAATTTCATGGCAGATATTTTGTTTTAATTCTTCAGGGTGTGTGGATTTGTCTGGTACACTTTACGTTTTAGGTTACTCCAGATATAGAAATTGCAGGGGGTTAGGTCAAAGACCAAGGGGGCCACAAATCTCTAGTAATAATTCTGTCCTGAAACACACTTTCAATTGTTCTCATCAAAAGATTGGCTGAGTGAGCTGTAGCAGAGTCTTGTTGAAAAAAGGTAAAATCTGTCCGTTAATTCTCTAAAAAAAAAAAAAAAAAAAAAAAAAAAAAAAAAAAATCATTTGCATATGTATGAGCATCAACTGTTGACTCGAAAAAAAATTGGTTCTATAGCTCTTTCTGCACTAATGGCGCACCATACACAAATTTTTCCGTCATGAAGGGGTATTTCATGAACAATATTAGGTTTCTCACAGCTCCAATAATGATTATTTTGTGTACATACATATTCATGAAGGTAGAACCAAGCCTCGTCCGTGAAAAGTATTAAATGTGGGTCAATTTTGCCATTGTATACACTATTGAGAGTCCAGGCACAAAATGTGTTAACACATACGAATCATAAACAAAGACACACTGTGCAGTAGAAAACAAATGCTGAGCCATAATACACTTTGTGACTAAGTACAGGACAAAATAATAAAGCACACTGGTAATAGCTCAACCACATGATATCACCATCAGCTCAATACTGCACTTTGAGAGCAGAGAAAAACAAGTCAGCACCGTGACCTCGTGTACAGCAACTCTGTGTTATCATGTTTCTGTGTACGTAGTGGAAAAACACCACACAGTGGTTCAGATGTTTTTGGTTCACACAGTACAGTGATGAGGTTAAAGTCGTAGTTTGACATATCTTTTAGTGTTCTGACATAAAACTCAAAGCTCATCCCCTCCCTCTTCTATTCTTCAGCAAAACTGTTCAACTGGCACCTTTCATATACTGATGAGGTCAAACCAACCACCTGGAATACTCTTTTTCAATCATCAAAAATATTTTGTCTGCTAGGAGGCATAATCTAAAAGTGGAAAATTTGAAAAGTAGTAGCAGTATCCTGTCACTCCTTTGGAAGTAGAGGACCTTGATGAATCCACACCAGCATATTCTGTTTTTTAACAATGCCTTCATTTCCTTCCAACTCTTTCCTGAAGCTTCTGCCTCCTCTCTGACTATGTTACATGTGATTTTTGGGAAAGATGGAAAAAGTATCTTGCAATTTTGTGCAATCAATCACTGTTGAAAAAAACTAATGTGACTTGAGACCACCTAATGAAATGTGCAATATTGTTCATATTGGGTTAGGTCCATGTGTTAATTAGGTTTATCAGGAAAGTTACGAGGGCCATCCAGAAGGTGACAGACAATTTGGCATAACTAAATGACAACGAAAGAATCAGCACAAAACTTTATTTACAAACTTACAGTACCTTACTCTATTTCTCAAAGTAATCTCCATTCTGTCAGGACATTTATAGGTCACCTGATACCAGTTTTTCAATGCCAATGTTATATTTTTCTACAGCCAAAGAACTTATTCATGTTTTGAATGCACAACATGTTCAAATAATTTAAATTTATTGGGCAAATAATGCAAGTGTATGGTGATAATGCAATGAATACGCTGTACAGCTGCTGTGTGTTGTTTTTGTGTTTCAAGGTATAAGACAGCACCCAAGCAACTGACTTACAGCTATCAGAAGAACTGGCAGGAAGGAACATCATAAAAACCTGTACACAGCTCATACAATTGCGAACCTGCTGTACCTTGAATTAACAACAGTTACAGCAGCTTCATATGTAATGCTAAAATTCCTATTATTAATAACATGAAGAGTTTTCAGTGTTGAGCTTGGACACAGTCTACCACCAGCCTACTCTGCAATACACTAGCCACCTCTGTGGTGTGGTCTACCTTACTTTCAAGAGGTCCCAAGTTCGAATCTCAGAGTAAGTTACAAGCATTTTGATAAGTTTTTTCTGGGAAGATGAATGTTGGATAACTAAGGACCCCAGGTTCATTTGAGCATCATTTCATTCATCATCATCCAAATAAGCTACCAGGTTAAAAGACATTAAATCAAAAAATAAATTTAAACTTTAAAAAGAATAATAATAGTCAGAGGGAGAAAATTTTGTGACAGCAGTGCTCAGAGCCATGAGCTAGTGTTACACATGATGGGCTGCTATCTGACTGTCTCATGTGCCTGCTATTACTACAGATGGCACTGCAAGTGATGACACTGATGAACATGGAGCACCACTGAAATGTGATTGCAGCGAAAACCAGAGAACCTGCAGAAAACCAGCACCTGCACCTATTTGTCTACCACAAATCCCACATGTGGAAGCCTGCGATCCAACACGGACTATCTAGGTGAGAGACAAGTGGTCGAACCACTCAGCCACAGTGTAGCCTGTCTCCAATACATCTGCTATAAATAGTGTGTCTAGGTGGATGTCAGAGACAAGCCTCCAAACTATCTTTTATAAAAAGTGAGTCTAGGTGAATGTTGGAGACAAGTCTCCAAACTAACTTTTATAAAGAGTGAGTGTAGGTGGATGATGAGGCAATCTCCATAACATCTTTTATAAAGAGTGAGTACATTTGGATGATGGAGGCAATCTCCATAACATATTTTATAAAGAGTGGGTATAGTTGGATGATAGAGACAAGTCTCCAAACTAACTTTTATAAAAAGTGAGTCTAGGTGAATGTTGGAGACAAGTCTCCAAACTAACTTTTATAAAGAGTGAGTGTAGGTGGATGATGAACCAATCTCCATAACATCTTTTATAATGAGTGGGTATAGTTGGATGATGGACGTAATCTCCATAACACCTTTTATAAAGAGTGAGTATAGTTGGATGATGGAGACAAGTCTCCAAACTAACTTTTATAAAGAGTGGGTATAGTTGGATGATGGAGACAAGTCTTATAATTAATTCAAGATCTTCTCGGGCTTCTAGCCAGGTAAAAACTTGGCTTGACACCAACGTTTCGAAGAAGTGCATCTTCCTCGTCTTCAGGGTGAACCCTGAAGACGAGGAAGATGCACTTCTTCGAAACGTTGGTGTCAAGCCAAGTTTTTACCTGGCTAGAAGCCCGAGAAGATCTTGAATTAACACGTCACCAGGAAAGCTATAGTTCTTATTTTAGTCTTATAATTATTTCTTTTAAAGAGTGAGTATAGGTGGATGATGGAGACAAGTCTTATAACTATATTTTATAAAGAGTGAGTATAGGTGGATGATGGAGACAAGTCTTATAACTATATTTTATAAAGAATGAGTATAGGTGGATGATGGAGACAAGTCTTATAACTATATTTTATAAAGAGTGAGTATAGGTGGATGATGGAGACAGTCTCCATAACATCTTCTATAAAGAGTGAGTCTGGGTGGTTGATGGATGCAACAATCTCAAAAGCGTTATAAATGGTGTGTCTAGATGAATGATGGAAACAAGTCCCCAAACTAGTTTTTATAAAGACCTCTGTCCAAGCTTAGTTCACCAGTGATGTCAACAAAACAGAATGTATTATTCCATAAATGCACATGAAGCTTATCTATGTTCGTCTCACACAATTACTAAAAACGCACACCTACATTTCACTAACGGCAGGAAATAAATACCTACCTACTTTCAATCTTCACAGATATTGATTAAAGCTATGAGATGTATCATAAATCAAAGAAAATAAAACAAGTAGAACTGTTATTCACTACGAAAGGTGAAATTCTCTCGTAAAATTACAAAATGCAGGCATGCTGTTCGATGGTGAGTGACATGCATTCGTAACTCCAATTGCCAATACTTTGTGCATGTGTTGTGGACAACCATATGCTGCACATTACTTTAATATACTGCAATAATACAAAGACTTACCCAGAAGAGTTAATGTGAAGATGGAAGTGGTTCCAATGCTTTAAGATCCGAGTCATCTGTTGCTGATGCACTGCAACTTCTGAATCATCACTGGGACTGATAATTTTTCGGTCAACAACAATGTCCACCATTCCCTTCAAATCCCATACTCTCTTCTTGAACACAATTAACCCAGTCATTAAACTTGGGATAATGTCTATTGCAAGAGTATGGTAGTCTTCACAAAGCTTATTGTATACATTAAGAACAATTGTTTTTTGCCACTTATTAGAGGCCTTCCTTGCTTATGTTTCACTACACTGTTATCACACACCTCCACCAATGCTTACATACGTATATTACGCTTTCCACATGGTATTTGAAAATCATTCATTAGAATATATAAATGGCACAATATGGTTGCATTGTTGCTTATGGGAATAATGATTAAAATTCAATCAATTTCTGTTTACTAATAGCTCTATGCTATTTCAACAATATTGCATAGTTGAATATGATGATTGTGTACTACTTTTACCAAATTACAATGAACTATTTTTATAGAGAAAAACAGTAAAATGTTCAACAACCATTTAGAACCGTTGCAACCTGTTGCTTTAATTTATATTACCGGTTAACAAAGCCTGGACAAATAATAGGTGGATGATGGAGACAAGTTTCCAAACTGTCTTTTACAAAGACTGAGTATAGGTGGATGATGGAGATAAGTCTCAAAACTATCTTTTATAAAGAGTGAGTATAGGTGGAAGATGGAGACAAGTCTCCAAACTATCTTTTATAAAGAGTGAGTGTAAGTGGATGACGGAGACAAGCATCCAAACTATCTTTTATATAGAGTGAGTATAGGTGGAATATGGAGACAAGTCTCCAAACTGTCTTTTATAAAGTATAAAGAATGAGTATAGGTGGAAGATGGAGACAAGTCTCCAAACTGTCATTTATAAAGAGCAAGTATAAGCGGATGACGGAGACAAGCATCCAAACTATCTTTTATATAGAGTGAGTGTAGGTGGATGACAGAGACAAGTCTCTAAACTAACTTTTATAAAGAGTAAGTATAGGTGGATATCAGAGACAAGTCTCCAAACTAACTTTTATAAAGAGTGAATCTAGGTGGATGATGGAGGCAATCTCCATAACACCTTTTATAAAGAGCGAGTCTAGGTGGAAGTCAGAGGCAGTCTCCATAACATTCTTTATAAGAGTGAGTATAGGTGGAGTGTGTATAGTGTGTGTAGTGTTTAAGGGCCCGTCGACAACTAGGTCATTTGAGCCAATATAGGTGGATGATGGAGGCAGTCTCCATAACATCCTTTATAAGAGTGAGTATAGGTGGATGATGGAGGCAGTCTCCATAACATCTTTTATAAAGAGCGAGTCTAGGTGGAAGTCAGAGGCAGTCTCCATAACATCTTTTATAAAGAGCGAGTCTAGGTGGTTGATGGAGAGAATACTCTACAAACTACCTTTTGTAAAGAGCGAAGCTAGACAGATGCTGGATACAACAATCTCCAAAGTGTTATAAATAGCACATCTAGGTGGATGATGGAGACCGGCCTCCAAACCATCTGTGCATCTAGGCAGATGATGGATACAACAGTTTCTAACACATATTCCATTAAGCCTTGGTGTAGAAAGTAAAGCTAGAGTAATTAAGAATTCTAATTTGTGCATGTAAATGCTTCCTCCTTTATTACTGCTGTTAGTACTTGAGCCCTGGGTGTGTGCTTGTGGGTGTCATACATCTGCACAGATAGTGTAGGTGCATTTCTTGTACAGCAGTTTGCTTATGGAAGGGCAGCCAGTTCATTACTACCTGATGTTGGACCACACGCATTTTAGTTTCTATGTGAATTACTGCCCAAGGAGTCAATATAAAAGTTAAAACTCTTGCATATAGAAAATATACTATAGTAAAATGTATGTAATACATTTATTATTGATCACTGATTTTTCTCATAACATGCATAACTTTTCCACCCACAAGAAATCCATTTACTGCTTGCAATAATTTAGAAGTAATTTCTGTAAAATCCAGAAAAATGTTAAGGATACTTTTTACTGAAACCAGCAGTATTACTCAAATAGGCACTGCTAATATTACTTTTTTTAGCACATATACTGGGTAATTCTAAATGATTTTCATGATTACAAAAACCCATAACTTATAGTGCAATTGACATAGGAATATGAATCTTGTTTTATAGTGTACTGTAACTCAAAGTTTTAGTTACATACATTACAAATGCTCAATATGTGCGCCTTTTGTCACTCTGCACACATCTACTCGAAGTGCATCTCACGAGTCAACATGGATAGCGGTGATGGTTTCGAAGGTGGCTCATATGCGCTGCTTCAGCTCCTGAATGTCCATCAGTTGAGGAGGAACAAATACCTCATCTTTAACATTACATGGTACAAGATGTGGTGGAAAGGGTGAGAGCATCAGATCTCTTGAGTCTCGCACATGTTCCACATAACAATGGCAGTTTGTTGTACCCCAAATGTTTGTTCACCTTTCCATTTACGTGAAAAGTAGCTTCGTCACTGAAAACTAATCTGTCAAGAAAATAATCTTCTTGAAAACGTTCCTGCAGTACCATGCAAAAGTTGAAACGTACAACTTTGTCATTAGCTATTAGAGCTTGACACAATTGTAGGCGATATGACTTTACCTTTAGGCGCCTTCGTAACACATGCTATACTTGGGGAACTTGCAGTTCCCTGTTACATCTTGATTTCTTAGGACTACAGACATAAACGTCCCTAATTGATTCACATCCGCTTCTGACACAGCAGGAGGCCAACTGCTTTTCCTTTGCACAAACAACCTGTATCCATAAATTTTGCATACCATCTGTGAATTGAGTTGTCAGAGGAAGCTCCTTCCCATATTTTGTCTGAAAATGGCTCTGGACTATGTTAACAAATTGGTGTTGATGATAAGTATGAAAAGCTTTCTCGTTACCACTATCTACCAATTTGTTAAACACTGCTGTTATTGCCATCTGGTGGTTACTGATGTTACTACAGTTATGCAGAACAAAACTATGAGAGTTTGTCTAACTGTTACTGCAACAATAAAAATGGTATGTTTTCCACGTTTCCTAAACAAAAAGTTCACGAATCCCCCACAATCATTTAGAATAACCCCCTATACCTAGTCTTACCATAAATACTGTTACAAACTTTTGGCACAGGATGTACAACTGGTTTCGAAGGTCGCGGCCAACCCTTACAGGGGTAAGTTAAGAGGGGGTCATTGTGAGTGTGGCTGCAGAATAGAAGTGTGTTTCTGAATATATTTAGCGATGGAGTGGGGTGATTATGAGAATGTGTTAGCCCTTCATAAGGTGGGTAAATCAGCTTCTGAAATTTTCATTACCCTGAACAAGTTGAATGTTTGTGTATCGGACCATTAACTGATTCCTAGAAACTGGGACTGTTGAGGATCGCATTAGGGACAAGAAGATGGTTCTATCAGTGGCGGCTCGTATTCGACGCAATCCTGTGAGAAAGCAGTCAGTGTTGGCTTGAGAGCTGAACATTTCAAAAATGTTGATGTCCCACCTGATGAGTGATGACCTAGGGTTGAAAGCTTACTGGCAGAGTACAGGTCACCTTCTAACCCAGCGTCTGAAACAGCAGAGGGTGATAAAATCAAAACGCCTTCTTCAGCGTTACGCACACAATGGCCACAGAAAAATTCTTTTCGCAGATGAAGAGATGTTCACTATTGAGGAGGTTTTCAATCAGAAAAATGATCGTGTATATGCCAAATCATCTCAAGAAGCTTGTGAGAAGGTTCCAAAGATACAAAGAGGCCATCATCTTGCCTCAGTCACAGTTTGGTGGGGAGTGGCATATGACAGCACCATTAAATTCCATTTTTGTGAAAAAGGGGTGAAAACTTCTGCCAAAGTGTACCAAAACACTGTGTTGGAGACTGTTGTGAAGGATTTGGGTAACACTTTGTTCATGAATCAACAATGAAGCTTCCAGCAGGATTCAGTACCCGCTCACAAAACAAAGTCTACCCAGGACTGGCTGCGGAGGAATGTTCCGGACTTCATTGCTCCAAATGATTGGCCTTCCAGTAGCCCTGACCTCAATCCATTGGACTACAAGTTGTGGTAAATACTTGAGGGCATGGTCTATAAGAAGAGGCATCCCAGTATCGACAGCCTGAAGTGCTCCCTGGTGAAGCAGTGGCAGATTTTCCTATAGAGACTGTGCGTAATTCCATTGATGTGTGGCCAGAGACACTTAGGGCCTGTGTGACGGCCAAAGGCGGCCATTTTGAAAAATGATTGGTGCTGTGTGTCTGTAATACATGTAAGCGACCAGTATTAAAAGGATATTAAATTATTTTGAAAACTGCAAATGGCTCAGGTTTATTTCTGTAATAGTGTTTATGGTAAGACTAGGTACATAGGGTAATGAGCAGATTTCTTGTCACCATGTGTACATAGTGCCAAACTCTCAACTACTGTTTAGGTGGCACAAAATGCCAACATGGCACATGGAACTTGAATTGACTTGATGTTACTGAATCAACAAACAAGGTGGAAAGAGATAGCTAGTGGGTTAAAAGTGATGATGTCAATGTTAATTATCACCATTATTAATTAAGTCAGTGAAAGTGCTAGCAGAATCCATGTACATAAATAGGAGTTTTCCTACATCACTTTTATTGCAATTACTGAACAGTATACACAGTCAAAAAATAAACACTCAAAGAACTTGCAAAGATTTTGAAATTCAATTTTATTACAATAATTTATTGATCCCACAACAATAGTGGACAATATAATGGGATATGTCATTGCATTCAAAGTTCAAAATATGCCTAATTTATTCATTCACACATATTTTAGCTGGCTCTTCACAGATTGGTACAAAAACAAAAAAAAAAAAAAAAAAAAAAAACAAAAACAAAAAAAAAAAAAAAAAAAAAAAAGGAACATGATTTGGCCCAAAATAAGTATATCTATTGCATAACAGTTGAATGAGCATTACAATAATGGATTAACCATCATTTTATTAAATCAAAACAAGTCAATATTTTGCAATGTAAATAAAACAAATTGTCGTTTGAATCTTGTATGTACGAGATTAAAGTAGCAGCACAGCATCTTACACAGTCTTGCATCTGCGCAGCTACCACTGTGAAGTGCAAAGTGAGTCCAATTTTGTTATAAAACAAAATGGGTGTTACCACTAAAATGTTATATTGAATGCATTAATGACCTAGTGGTCCATTACCTTAACACATCAATCAATCAATCAATCATCATCATGTCATATTGCATCTCATCACACAGATTTCTTTGCAGTTAGCCAAACTAAAGAGAGGATGAAATGCTGGTTTTCCAATAACATTTATTTTTAAATTGATGGTTAACATAGTTTTGCAAGTACCCATTCAACTTTAAACTTCTGAACAAAACTAAGGACTAGATTTTCCTGACCTTTCTATATGATTTGCAGCAATGACAAGTTAAACTATTATTGTTGTATAGGCCATAGCATGAAGTTAACAAAGCTACGTTTCATAGGATGCAAAGCCATAAGTATTGATTTGGTCAATAATGCAGCTTTACTGAAATGGTAGGACAGCTACCAACCATGAACTTCATTTGTTTGCTGACATTTGTTGCAGTTATTTTACAGATTTACCTAATTTTCTGTCTTGGGGCTTCAATTGGCCTCTCTAATGACCATATTTATAGTAAAATTGTGATATAACTTTCAAATGTAAGCAAACGCTGTTGTAAATCTACATCAAAGTATCAAATTGCTACACAAGTAGAGAGTACATTTAACACTCATTTTTACTGTATTCAGTACCACAGACGTTGGCAACCGACGATACATTCAATTAACTGACAATTGGGAAGGAAATATTGCAGGTCTAGTTTAGAGTGCCTCCCTGGCATTTGTAGTTATGCGGACTGAGGAAAACCAGAAAAAATATATTCAATCAGGGAGAATGGTGATGGTGGGATACAAACTGCATGAGTCCCCGCCATAACCCTTTGGGCGCCAAGCTGAAGCAATTATACACATATAGTGCCAAGAGAAGATCTGATAAGGGGAAGTTATATATATATATTTTTTTTGGATAGGGTCTAACACCCGCTTTTACTACTTGTGGCACTGCAGGTGATGACACTGATGATACATGGAATGAAGATGGAGCATCATTGGAATGCAATGGCGGGAGAAACTGGAAAACCTGGAGAAAACCTGCCCCTGCGCCACTTTGTCAACCACAAATCTCACATGCAGTCGTTTGGGATTGAACCTGGGTCATCTAAGTGAGAGGTGAGTGGTCTAACCACTCAGCCACCATATGGCCATGGGGAAGTTAGTTTTTAAATTCAAATAATTTACAATTCATGCAAAAACTCAGAACTCTATTCAAAGCTGTGTGTTGGGAACATTTTGTTTATTTTTTTTTTTCTTTGTGAGGTCACGCTCGCCCACCTTAGTGTGCCACAAACATGTGTGTGATTGGGATTTTTGGGCACTCAACTACCAGGTTATCAGTGCCCTTAAAAAAGCTAAAAGTGGCGAAGATTCCAGAGTTAAAATCATGATAAACACTATCAGAGATAAAATAACAGCTAAAATTAGAAATAAAATGGAGATTTAAAAACCATCTGTTGCTAAAAGTTCAGTGAAAATGATAAAACCATTAAGAACAATGGTTCTTAAAAATGTTAAAAGGAGCTAAAATTAAAACCAACAGCACATTACCACTATAGAACATATCAGATCCGGAGTAGAACAAACTTTTGATAAAAATTTAAAAACTCTATTGACCTCCCCACATTGTTGGCAAGCAGCTCTCCTAGGGAAGAGTAGCTTGTGGTTTTCTTTGTTTCACATGGGGCTTACTTTTAAGTCTTCTAACATGTACAATGCACATAGCAGATAGAGAAGGTATTGCATTCCACCCAAAAACTCAATGCTGAGATTTCAATGGAAATATATGTTTTGAGTATTCCTGGAAAAAAAATCATAAAAAGGTCAGAGTGTCTGTGAATAGAATAACTCAAAAACATAAACGTTGGTTAAATGCCAAAGTTGGCATTGAAAATTTGCAACAAAATATCTTTATTACTTTCAATTTTGTTGTTTACAATAAATGTTTTGCTGACTGGTCTGCTACAGCTTCTCTCTACTGCAAGTGTACATTCCAAACTGGACAAGTTGCCCCTTTTTACTTTCTCTACACATACTGTGTACATAGTGTATAGAGAAAGTATTGTATTGCACCCAAAAATTCCATACCAAGATTTCATCAGAAATACATGTTTTGGGACCCCCTTTTAAGCATGGCTCAAAAACGAAAACACTGTTAAATACCACACTTGATATTTGAGTTTAGCATCTTCCACCCCAAACTACCCTTTACATGTAACATTTTTTTGAAAATGTTTATTTTCTCAAAAATGGCTTTAACAATTTTGATTAAAATACCTTATTCATAAGATATTTTTATGACAAACGAAATGTATATCTTGAATTTCTGAGAACAGCCTCTGAAGACCTCTTTATTCTGGATGACTTATATAACTGGCAAACCGTAAGAGATATACAAAATCGTACTACACAAAAAATGTAGATCTCATTAAAACACACAATTTATGTCATATACATTTTTTTTTTTTTTTTTTTTGCAGAGTTAACTGTTTTCGAGATATTCTGGATTATTAGTTTTAATTTTAAGCTACTTAAACTTTTCTCAAATGGATATATTTTTTTCTCATTTCTTGCTTGGTTACTCCTGGTAAGAAAAGAGATTAGAATCTCAATTGTGTCACATAGCGGCCAGTTTTACAGGACAAGACTGTCACTTTAGCCTATGCATTTTCCTATTTCCCTTCTAATTACAAGGAATCCAGTGATAAGACTAATTCTGCTAATTTTTATCTTGATTACTATGAAGTATACAGAAGAATAAGCTTTTTAACATAATTTGATACAGAGATGTAGAGAAAGTCATATGAATGTAACATATAAGATTTTTACACCTGTTGATCATGGGGTAAGAACTAGAAGTCATTTTTGGTATGTGTACATTATGCACAGGTGTGTCATTGGATCCAGACTGGAAAGCAAACTGCCGGCAACAATTAGGTAAGAACAATTAAAACCAACTGTTGTGATTATGAGGCAGCAAGGTATACGTGCATGTATTAGGAATGACCCAAACATTTTTACAAAATCCCCACCTACCATAAACTGCACTGAACATGGAACATTTTTCAAAATCTTTGATTTTCTCAAATTGCACTAATGGTTTGAACTAAAATAAGATATTTACATCACAAATAAACCATATATGTTGAATTTTCTGGGAATAGCCTCTGAAGCATTCTTAATTCTGCATGACTTTTGTGTACCATAACAGATAGAGAAAATGTTACTACACAAAAAATGTTGGTTGGTATCAAATATTAAGTGGTTGATAATGAAGCCATTCGTTTTCTTGCACAGCAACATTGAGCTGACAGAGTGTATAAGAGGAGTGTATTAACCCTGCTGTTCTGTTCAAATTTACTATATGGATGTACTGTTCGGGTCAATATGACCCAAAATATTATAATTCAATATAATCAGATAAAATGAGTCATAAATCATAAATAAGACAAAACATTATACTTTTTATTATTATTGTTACTTGTTACAAACAACTTGAACAATTCTGAACCACGAATTACTTTATATTATATAGAACTATTGAAAAAATATTCAATATAATATTACAATAATTACTGAATATAAATTTGACATATCATACCTCAAAAAGAACAATCTGGACACAAATAAGTAACATGTACTTTACAAATGTGTTGACTACACTTTCCATGTAGCATGTTTGTTTTGTTGTCATTTTTCAATGGACAAAACCTACACCGTGCACATTTTACAGTTTTTCTTTCTGACTCAGTCTGATACCTTGACCACATTTCCAGGGACTTGAACTCTCTTCACTATTTTTAATGATTCTTCTGTACTTGGCAAATATTTTCTTGGAGCGATATGTTCCTTTATCAGAGATTTCCCAGGTTCTTCTAGAAATAGTTGTCTTCTTATTAATTTGTTCATATTCCATTTAGGGTCTATGGCAGTCCATAAGATGTACGCATTGAAAGCAGAAACATCAAGAATGTTATAGAAAACAAGCATTGGCCACCGATTTGTTTTCCTTTTGCAGGTATATGTACTTAGTGCTTGATGTAGTGTATCAACAGCTCCTTTACTAGCATTATAATCCAAAATCATTTGTGGCTTCTTGTCGTCCCTGTTGCTTATTTGAACATCACGGTGTAGTATACTCATGAGAGCTACATTTTTCTTCTTCTTTGCAACGTAATTGAATACTGTAGTGTCATTTGTGAAGTAAAACATAGTACTATGTACTTCCTCTCCATTCATTTGTTGTGGAAATTCTGATTTGTTTTTACGTACAGTTCCCAACATCGTCAATTTTCGTTTCAGAAGCAGCTGTCCCAAGTTGTATGAAGTAAAAAAATTGTCACAAGTTACATTTTGGCCACTCAGCTCGTATGTAAGATCACATTCTACTCTCATACCTTGATTTTTTTCTGGTGCTGCTCCTTGTTCTGTTCCTGTGTATACTTGTGCTTTTAGAAGATACAATGTATCGCTGCCACAAAGAGACCATATCTTTATCCCATATTTTGCGGGTTTAGAAGGGATGTATTACTGCAGGTACAGCGCCCTCTATATCCCAATAATTGTTCATCAAATGTTACATTTTCTGCAGGATTATGTAATTTACGTAGTACTTCTACCCATTTTTCCCAAATGTTGTGAATAGGAGCAAATTTATCACTAAGTCGCCTTTCTTCTCTAGTAGACCTCATATCAAACCGCAAAACACGCATTATGTTCAGAAAGTTTCAAGTGACATTGTTGCCTGAAATATGTTCCAGCCAGTTTCCTTATCCCACAGGTTTTTTGTTGACTCCTCATGAGATTGATATACCCCAGCAAGAAACAGAAGTCCTAAATAGGCTTGAAAAATATTTCTATCAATATTTTCCCACTGCTCACCATTAGATCTGTGTCCCTCCATATTTGTCATTTCTATTATTTCCTTTTCAAGTGCCTCATGAAATATAGCTTCAAAGGAACTTTTTATGTTAGATATTCTACTGGTTGCATACCTTGTAATTCCTGGTGTCTTCTTGATGACATTTGAAACAGAGTGACGGCCACATTGTACAGGTGATTGTAACATCCATTCAAGTGTTTTATTTTTAGAAATAATAGTTTGTTCATCACTACCTGTTTGAAGACTTGGAATCGTCAACAGAAGTATCACTTTCAGATGCATTACATGTGTGATTTTCAAATTCGGAAATGAACTCACTATTGGAGGCATTAGCAAGAACTTCTAACTCTGCTTCACTCAATATTCTTCTTTCCATGGTGTCTAAACTCAACTGACAAGCAACCTTCGAAATAATGCAAAATATAACTGTGTAACAAGAACAATTACATTGTTGTAACAGCAATAATACTTACAGTGGTAATTATATCATGCTATTTCAACAATGCAAAAATGTATAACAATAGTCAGGTGTTACAAAAATTTTTTATCTGGTCATAATGACCCAAACAGTACAAATGTAAGAAATACTATTTAAAAAAAAGCTACTCAAAATTTTATAACGAGTTTTGAACCAGAAAATTATGATATATCATTGGACAAAGTCATTAAATTTCATAAAAGTGCCTGATTAAATGAGAAATATATAATGAGAACAGCTGTGATATCAGGTCACATAGACCCGAGCAGAACAGAAGAAGACTTAAAGGAACTGATCCGAGGAAAACCACATGATGAACTAAAGGGAAGGGTTGCTCAACAATAAGCACTTGTCAGCTTGCTGAGTTACTGACTGAATTGGTATTTCTTCCTTTTCTTACACCAATTCCCTCTTTAAACTTTTCTGTCCAGTCTCTCTTGACCGAAATCTTTTGTTTTCTTTGACCCTGTTAGAAAATTCAAGGTCTAGGGGATCATTTCAATTTCTTTCCTATAAATGACTTTCTAATAATTGGGCGACGTAATCCCCAAATACATGGTGCCCACTATGTAGGTTACAATTTATTTAATACACTAAAAATGTAGATCTCATTAAAATGTGTCCAAAATAATTTGTCTAATACTCTTTTTTGTGAAGTTAACCATTTTCAAGATACTCCTTGTTATTGATTTAATTTTTTTAATAGTTATACTTTCCTCAAATGGGAAATCATCATTCATTTTTATTTATTTTAATCCTGACTATGTAAACAGAATGGAATTGCAATGCCTTTACTTAGTAACCATTTTGTAAATGATTTTACTATTGGTTAACTCTGGTATATTCCCTTACTTCTCTTGTACCTACAAGGAAATAAGTAATATCACTATTAAGTCTATTAAGGCTTATCTTAAGTAGCATGGCGAAAGTAGAGTAAGTATGCTACAAAGCTTGACCATCAGGAGCATGGTCCGTCTCCCGGTCACTTACTGTACACTTGGCTATCAGTCACACATGCGCGGACATCAAATAAAATCTCAACTCAAATTAACAATTATCAGAATAAACACAAAACAGACCTTATCACAGGAGATGTTAGAAATTCCTGGACAATAGTAACTCTATATGGTTTGAGTTTTAAAAGTATTGATGCTTTCCATGCTAAAGTTTTTGAAATATCAGTTTCTTGTGCAAGGCACCTAAGAGATTTTAGAGGTGACAGTTCTAACCTTTCTCTGATTTCGTCTAATTTCTGCTCCGTAAGCACATGCCGGTTTATCTTTCTTTTCCTATCACAATTGATCCCATCTCCCTGAATGTATTTACAAGCAAACAAACACACATGCCAGGAAGTTAAGTTTCAAATTGCCTTACAATTTCCCTACAAGATTATGTAAGCACATACAAATCGCACATAAACACTCTTTGTGGGACTGTACATTGCATTTTGAAAGCATTTTAAGCAAAACTAGACACTTCTAAACATTCCTAATGTACAGCTACAATCAATTGGCTCATAGATCAGGGAAACTAACTGCAATGGGGGGTACAGAAAACTTGTCCAGTACAACTAACTTAGAAGAAAACACAACTAAAGGTAAGGCAAATGATTGTACAAACTTCAAAAAATTAATTTGGTAACAAAAAGTAAGGGCAAAAATAAATTTAGTCTGTATCATCAAACCATTCAAAGTATTGCCAATAAAAGGGCACTTATCAAGCAAAACATTCTAAATATGCAACCCGATATTATAATATTTTCAGAACATGGGCTGAAAATAGAGGAATTAAATGTAAATAACTATGGAAACTATTCATTAGGGGCTAGTTACTGCAGAAATAATGATAAAAGTGGGGAGGGTATGGTAATTTACATTAAACAAGAAATTAAATACAAAGAAATAGACTGCAAAAAATTCTGTGAAGAAATGTGCAGCGAATTTGCAGCAATCAAAATAAAGCAAAAAAGTAAAAACCTCATAGTAATAGGGATCTAAAGTCCTCCTAATGCAAATAAATTAATTTTTCTCAAAAGATTAGAAGAATGTCTCAACAGGATAAGTAAAAATAGGGACACCATAGTAATAGGAGATTTCAATATAGATGTTCTAGTAGAAAACAAAAAGATAAGGCTATTATTAGAAATGCTAGTAAGAAATAATGTCACACTGGCAGAGACAGAACCAACAAGAGTACCTAAGTATTCAGCAACATGTGTGGACCTCATGTTCTCAAACGTAACTCGGGAATGTTATCAAATTAAAATAATAAAAAACAGAATAAGCAAACAAATAAGCTTACAAATTCTAAGTAAAACATTAAGTAACTTAAAACCCAAAACAAAAAAACTAATAGAGTCCAAAACAACAGTAAACAAAACAAACTAGAAGCATTAAGATACTACATCAAAAAAGCAGAATGGGAAGAGATCTATGAAAAATATGAAATAAACGAAAAATTCCAATGTTTTGCTAAAATCTTAGAAAAATGCTTAAACACAGCAATACCTACACACAAAATAAATTGTGGTATGCAGAAAAGTAAAAACTGGTCAACCAAAGGTATAAACATTTCAAAAAAATGCATGCAATTCCTAAACAGCTTAAAACATCCAGAACTAGATGATAAATCATAACATATATAGAAAATTACAAAAAAATGTTTAATAAAGTAATAAATGAAGCAAAGAAGCAGCACAACAAAATACTGATACAAAATGCAGAAAATAAAACTAAAGTAGCATGGAATATAATAAAAGAATCACATAAAGAAAAGAAACACAAATGGTAGAAAACATATGTATTGAAGTGAATAATAGATTAATAGAAAACCCAATAAACATAACAGAAAAATTTAATGATTATTACATCAATATTGTAAAAACTTTAGTCCTCAGCCGAGGTCAAAAGCAGCAAACAACTGAAAATAATATATGTAACTTAATGGTGTTACGAGAAATAACAAATGAAGATGTTATTAAACAGATAAACACATTAAAATGTAAACAATCATTTAGGTTAGATGGACTTACAAATGAAATGGTTAAACACTGTAAATTTGAAATGGCAGAGATAATAACGCATATAATTAATCAATCTTTTATAACAGGTACATTTCCTAATGCACTAAAAAAGGTAATAGTAAGACCAATATACAAGAAAAAAAATTCAAAGCATACAATGGAAAATTATAGACCCATATCATTATGTTCAACATTTTCCAAAATAATAAAGGGATTGTTTTTAACTCAACTACACAATTTCTGCAGCGAGTACAAAATAATATCAGAGTACCAATTTGGTTTTCAAAAAAAGAAATCAACAATACAAGCTATCTGTAAAGGAAATGACATCCTCATAAATGCAATAGATAGCAAAGAATATGTAATCGCAATCTTTCTTGATCTTACCAAAGCATTTGACTGCATAGATATACATAAATTAATAACTAAAATAGAAAACTATGTCATTCGGGACCTACCATTAAAATGGCTAAAATCTTATCTACAAAATAGAGAACAATGTGTGGAAATTATACACAATTCAAATGGTAACCTAAATAAAATCAGATCATCTTTCAACAAAGTGACTCACAGTGTTCCACAGGAATCGAAACTAGGGCCATATCTATTCCTTATATATATATATATAAATCGTTTATTCAAAACAATAAAAGAAGCAGGTGAAACAGCCATTGGATATGCTGATGATACCACAATTATAGTAAGGGGAAATACAGAACTTGAAGTACAAGACAAATCAAATATACTACTTGAAAAGATTAGGGAAGAGCTAGGAAACCTAGGGATGGTAATGAATACAAATAAAACAGAATGGATGAAAATCAGCTTAAAAAAGAAAACCCACGCAATATTCAATTAGTTCTAGACAATAAGCAAATACAACAAGTAATAGAAACAAACTTCTTAGGATTAATAATAGATAACAGATTAAGCTGTAAAAAACTTATTGAAAAAATAGCAAAAAAATAAATACGGGACTATATATCTTAAAACAATCAGCACAACAAATGGATAGAGATAGCTTAATACAAATATACTATGCCTTCATACATTCTCATTTGAGCTTTGGGGTTGTACTATGGGGTAATGCACAGAAAACAACAATGCAAAGAATATTAAGACTATAGAAACATGCCATTCGAATATTATATAAACTAAAGAAGACGGATGCTTATAGAAATTCCTATAAAAAACTGAATATATTAACATTTCCGGCACTGTGTATATATGAATGCATTAAGTACTCAATAAAAATCATAGCAATCAAAGTAAAAACATGCACATACACAAACATGAACAAGAACAAAACAAAATTATTTCATAAACAGACTAATAGGAACGTTAAGTAACAAAAGTATAGAAAGTAAAACCAAACATTTGTACAATCATGTGCCTAAACAAATAAAACAGATAACTGAAGAAAACTGTAATCTTGAAGCAATTAAAAAGTATCTTTCAGAAAATATATTTTACTCTATAGAGGAGTATAAACTTAAATCAAATAAGTTATGCTGTATAACGGTACCCCCTGTATTCTTTTGTTAAGTGTATATACTCATGTTATTATTTATACTGTTTAGTTTTGTAATCAATCTGATGATCTTTGTAAATTATGTATTACAAATGGAGATAGTAAAGAGATGGAAATAGAAAAAGACTGATGCATGTGGATCACACAATGGATGTAGGGCACATGTGCAGGGACATGCAGTGAAGGTCACATGGGCTGTTTCCTAGCGGCCAAGTTTTGTAACAAACGAACTGTAGAAGAATAAGCTTTTTT
Source organism: Hymenopus coronatus (assembly GCA_030762935.1). Taxonomy (NCBI): domain Eukaryota; kingdom Metazoa; phylum Arthropoda; class Insecta; order Mantodea; family Hymenopodidae; genus Hymenopus; species Hymenopus coronatus. The sequence continues at coordinate 11,931,753 of CM060900.1, read as the reverse complement.
AAGAATATTTGGTTGCATGAATAGGTACAGAAGGTTATGTGAATAGAACATATCAGATATTTTTTTTCATGTGTTTACTCTGATTGTTTGCAATTTCTGTTCACTGTGTATGTAAAAGGGCATAAGAAGCATTAACGGAGAAGGAACTTGCAGCATTGCTAGAGAGCGATAGTAGCAGAGACATTTTAAGTAGCAATGATGACAGTGGTAAACATTTGAAATTACCCCCTTTTTTTAATATATGAGGACTCAGTAACGTCATTAAAACTGTATGAAAATATGAATAAAATACCGAGTTCCATTTGCATTTTCTGCAATAAATTATTCTTACAAAATCTTATTCTTTTCTCTTCTTTGTGCTAATCAAGATAAACATTAGCAGAAATGGTTGTATTTCTCAGTTCCTTATAAGTAGAAGGGAATTATGGGGATACACTTGGTTAAAGCAATAGTCAAATCCTTTGAAAGCTAGTCCCTATGCGATGCAACTGAAATTCCCTTCTCTTTGCATGACCAGGAGAAAAAAAAATTGATTATCGACTTCCCAGTTAAGAAAAATCTAAGTACTGATATAGTCTACAAATTAAATATAAATGAAATAAATTGTCTGTTTTAATGAAGTCTACATTTTTTGTGCAGTAAGTTTTTTCAACCAAGTCACGTGGCTCAGGCATTTCATCTGGGAATGGCATTCGGGAGGACTGGGTTCGATCTTCGTTGACCATGCACTCTGGCCCTGGGTTTTCCTGGGGCCGCTTAGGCAAATGCTGGGGTGCTGTATATTTACCATGGCTCCTTTCCTTCATTTTATTTCCCTTCTTCATCTTTCAGGTCAGCGCAGGTGTGGGCTTAAGGCTTTGCAGGCAGAGGCTCGGTTGCTTGTTCCGAGTGAAACTGGTTGGCGCTAGGTACCGTTGCAGAGGCCTCCTTCCAGCCTCCCGGCACTGTATAACCTCTGTGGCATGCCAGTGCTGCCATCTGGTGACTGTTAGGGACTTCCGTGTATCTCTGCGCTTAGCGCCGTCACTTCCTGTGTGCTGGCCTGTGTTTCCCTGCTCTCATCCCTTCCCCAGCAGGCTGCAATAGGTCAGTACTTGGTCACAGTTGTCAAGGTGTCTGCCGGAATTAACCTCTGAGTTTTGTCTACCAGTTATGCAGAGGTCATTCAGAGTGAAGAGGATCTCAGAGGCTATTCCCACAACATTCAGGAAATATATTTTATTTGCCATGTAGTATGTTTAATATACAGCATTTTAATCAAATTTGTTAGAGCCATGTTTAGAAAATCAAAAGTTTTCAAAAATGTTCCATGTAAAGGGTTATTTGGGGTAGAGGGCTTTACCTGAAATTCTTCTTGGAAGATCCTGAACTTAAATACAAGTTGGAATTTAACAGACTTTTTGTTTCTGAGTTATGCTGTACATGCATGCACACACACATGCGCACGCACGCACACACACACACACACACACACACAAACCTTTTTATATTTTTTTTGTATTCAGGGGTCCTCAAAACATATATTACAGGGAAATCTTGGTACCAAATTTTTGTGTGCAGTAAAATATCTTCTCTACACAGAATGTACATAGTACATACATACTAGAGAAAGTAAAATATCAAGTGCTAATGCAAACATCTCAACTCAATAGCTTCAAAATTGTGAATGGAAGCCTTTACATAAAACTGTATATTTCACGGTGCTTGTGGCTGGCAGTTTAGGCATTAGCATAGATGTTAGCTTGGCAGCAAAAAGGTTAATGGCCTGGGTTACCTGTTTCACTGCTGCTACACAGAAGTGATAATCTGCAGTTGCTTATTGCAAGAACAGTTCTCTGTAGTCAACATGAGAGAACAAATATGGAATGTTGAAAGGATGAATAGTAACATTAATTCTGGAAATTAGTGGTCACACACAGCATAAAACTCTTCTACTATTTAACCCCTGACACTTGCAGAAAGCAGTCAGATGGAAGAAACATGGATTACATCCAGGGTTAATACAGGAAGCCTTGTATATTAACATTCTATTTCATTCTTTTCAATATTTCAAGGAAGAGTCTGGAAACCACAGGCACTGAGTAATCTAAATATCATTCTTTTGGCTAAGGTAAAAAATCCTGGGTCTTGGTTCAAGATAAGTTGAAATTACACATCTTTGTATTTGCAAAGGTTTGAAAACCCCTAAATTTTAGGCACTCTTTGGATTCCAGGCTCATCTGTGTCACAATTCATTCACTTATTTCTTTTACTATCCTGAAAGGCTATGGTATTCAAATAAAATGTTCAGAACTTAAACTTTTTGTGTAACAGTTTCAGAGAGAAATAAAAATAAATCATTACTCAAATTATGACTAAATAGAGGGCTACTGAATACAAATCATTTATTAAGTTCTCATCAACTTCAAAAGACTTTTTGTAGGGAAAACCATGTGTTCTGACTTACAATCAGTTAAATAACTGATTCTTAAACATGATTTACAGATTCATGTCATCTTAGTAAAGAAACTTGGAAATGAATTAACTGTTCATTCCAGCAATCACATACACATACACTTGCCAATATAAATTACAGTTTCACATCACAGCTTTTTACAATGAGAAGTCTCGATGAACCCAGTTCATTGCTCTGCATTTGATGATATGTGGTGTTTTCAATCAATTATCACTTTTGATGGTGTTTGGCATGAATAATTCATCACCTGTAAACATAATAAATGACACTTTAAATTAATACCAGAATACAGGAATGGATACACAACTTGCATTCTCCATTTTTCCCAGTAATATATGAATTACAGTGATAAGACCTGAGAGTCTGTATTTTGAGTATTCTGTAAGTAAAAATGTAATACTGGAAAATTGTGTATCTTGTATTTATTATTGTAATACTATTGTATAAACGTAGATATTTGTAAATATTTGTATGCTTAATTGTGATGTTTCCTTCAGCAGTTGTACATAAAAGATTTTTGTGATATTGTTTCAAAATGCATTTTAATAATTGAGAATTATTGTGTGGTCTAATTTTTATGTGTTTTTTCAAAAGAAAAAGGTTAATCACTGTATGAAATATTCATTGGTAACTACCTATTTATGTAAATATGTTTCTACTTAACTGTAAACGCTGACTTATCCTATATCATGTATATTATTTACAGGGCTAATAAACTGAATTGAATAAAAACAGGCGAGGAAAAACCCTAACTTTGTTTACCTACATCAAACAAATGAGTTTGAGTTTGAAGAGCCAACATAGATTAGATACAAATAGATGATATAAAATGGAGTGGGGGGTGAAGGCAAGAATTGCCTTAATCAGTTTCCCCAATCCGTTTTAACAATACATTTAGCCTAAAAGAAAATCTTTTAGTACCTTAGAGTAGGTCACAACTTTAAATTTTTAGTCATAAATATTGATGAAAATTTAACATGTAATACACACATGCAGAAAATTGAACTCTGGTCTATACCTATTAAGACAACTGTTAAAAAACAAGAACACTCATATTTTAAATACACCTTACTATGGCATCATATATCCACATTTAGCATACAGCATTGAAATCTGGGTAGGGGGGAGTTGCAAGTAATACCAACATTGACAGAATATTAAAACCCCCCAAAACATCAGATGAATCTATAACCTTCACTATCCACAGTCTGGTAGATAAATATTTATAAAACATCAAATACTGACAATAGCCTCTCTCTATATATATATATAAAACTGTCCTGCTTGTTAAAAAAAAAAGGAATTTAATATGCTCAACAAAGACTGCCATAACTATGATACAAGGAGAGGAAATTGTTTTCACAGGATAAGCAGATATAAAAACGAAGCTAATTAGGACTCTTATAAAATAGGAGCCATATTTTACAATAAGTTGCCACTGCAAGTTAAGAATACTGTAAATACTAAATTCAAAAATGTTTTAAGCTTACCTTATTGAGCAGTGTTATATTGTATTTCAGTTAGAATGTATACACATAATTATATTTTACTGAATGTAAATAATGTAAATATTTACTGTTTGATGTAATAGAACTTTTGAGTAAATAAGTACTGACAATGTCAGATGCTCTTTCGTAAAAGTCTATTGACAGCAATAAGATCATCAACATGGTGAAGGTCATCATCGTCGCCATCATCATCATCATCAAACATCTGCACTAAAAGTAAGTTGTAATATTTATTTTGTTGTTCCCCCCACCCCCCACACAAGCCATGTAGGTATATGACAGGAATTGGATAGACAGTGTCAGACTGAGAAATTTAGTGCCATGGTTTTAAGCACACATCTGACGGTCTCCATTTGATTTGATTAGAGCAGGCTTTGAACATAGGACATGTCAAAGCATACACAATTAAATACACCAAGTATAAAACGTTTAAACTTTTTGCATTACAACTAATAAAAAACATCTTAAACGTTCAATAGCACTTGACTTTTATGGCCTATGCCATTATAAGGTGCTTATATCGTTATTAATTTCTTACAAATGGCGACGGCGTGTGGAATGGTTACTCGTAGCATGCAACAAAAATATGTAGAAAGTTACGTTAATTATATAGTAAAACTAACAGAAAACAGTGACAAGACATATTACAGCAAAAAACACGATTGTGGAAATGAAGGTAAAACAAAAGGTGGAAGTATTGACGAAAAAAGGGCTAATAAAGGTGAATGTGTGGGTACATCAGCCTCAGGAAAGCAAAATGGCGGTGAAATGGTGGCGCCACTACATATGATTATCGATATTCTTAATAAGGATTTAAAAGCGGCACAGGAAAAAAATAGTAAATCTACAAACAGAATATGAAACACTAAAAGCACAGCTGCTGCATACAAAAGCAATAGAAAAGAAAGAGAATGCAAACAAAAATGAAGAATTCATGAACTTTGTATCAAGACGCAATGTGTGAAGGCATTCTGAAACAAACATGGTAAGCGAAAGGAAATGTGAAAACAGTTTAAAACTGATGAACAGATATGAAGTATTGAATGGATCTACCAAAGGTTACTCATAAATAATAAAGCAGACATCGAAATCTGATAAGAAAAAATCAGAAAAAAACACAATGCAAAAAGGTGTACTAGTGCTAGGGGACTCTCTGCTCAAATTCTCCGGAGAATTGTGCAGGGAAAGAGGATATGATGTTTACTGTTATCCCGGAATACGCACTACAGAACTTCAGCACAAAATAGAGAAAATAGACCTGAAGAAAATGGATTCAAGGGTAATCGTTGTGCACATGGGGACAAACGACATCCATAAAGGAGTGATGGCGGAAGAAATAATGGGCAACACAATGGACTTAGTGAGATACATAAACAAAGAAGTATCAAGGGCAAAAGTGATAGTAAGTGGAATACTACAACAACATGCTGTAAGTGCTAGACGTGTATCCATAATAAACAGCAACTTAGACTGGATGTGCGGTGTGAAACAATGTGTAATGGTGGATGGTAATTGCTAGCTTAAAGATAAGCACTATGCTAGGGACGGTGTACATTTAAACTATGCAGGTTCATACATATTTGACAACCTATTGTGTAATGTAGTATCTTCCATCAAGAAGGGAAACTGAAAGCCATAAAGGTGGATGAAAAAGCAAGTGTTTCATTGTCAACTAGTGAAACAAAGGTAAATCATGTTACTAACTTGCATGCAAATCATGATAAACATTCACTTAATGTCTTTCACCTCAACGTACAATATATAAGGACTAAGTTTACAGCACTAACTCATACTTTAAATGAACTAACTGCAGATATATACATCATAAGTGAACATGGCTTAGTAGGGAAGATATTTGTAAAGTGGACAACTACAAAGTTGCTAGTAAATATTTTAGATTGAATCATAAGGGTGGCGGGGTTATGATACTCACAAAAAATAACATAACAACTACAGAAATAAATTTAGAACAGTTCTTGCATAGAGAAAATATTTGAAGCATCCGCTATAAAGATAGGAACAAATCAAGGGAATATACTCATTATTGGATTGTATAGGTCACCTTCAGCTTCTCCGAAAGATTTTATTTCTCAATTAGAATTAGTGCTACATACACACCTGAGCAAAGATGTTAAAGTTATTCTTGGAGGTGATTTTAATATAAACCTAAATAACTCTGACAACTCATATAAAGAATTAAAAGCTGTAATAAATATGTACAATATTAAGGATATAATCCAAGAACCAACACGAGTAACTTTAAATACATCCTCACCTATTGATCATATAGCATCCAATATACCAGAACGCTCGTATTCCATAATTAATACTCACATTTTAGATCGTTATGCTCAATTTGTCCAATTCAACATAGCTAAATATGAAACACAGCCAAAAGAAGTTAGGGTATTTCTGGATCTAAATAAAGAAAATATATCTAGATTGGTGTATAAATTAAATACTGAAAACTGGGATTCTATCTTTAGTTGTAATAGTATAAATAATAAATGGAATAATTTTTATAAGGTTTTTAAATTACACTTTGATGATTGTTGTCCACTTAAGCAGGGTACACTAAATAGGATTAAAAAAGAAATAATTGTATTATGATTACAGTTAGTAAGGCTAAAAGAGAAATTGAAAGATATGTATGTACTATATAAGAGCACATCAACTGTTTATTATAAAAATAGGCTGTAAAATGACAATATTTAAAAGAACTAAAGAATGTAAAAGCAAAAACATACAGAGAGAAAATGGAAAATTCGAAAAAAATATTAACAAATCATCATGGAGTCTGATAAATGATACTAGAAAGAACAAACAGTTGCACAAAAATATTCAGCTAAACATAGATGGGAAATTGATACAGGACCCAGTAATACATTTAATGACTTTTTTATCAATGTGGCCTCTCAAACATTAAATCAAAGCAAGGATTCAGATATTACTACACCTCCAGTCCAGTCATTCTTTATTAGACCAGTAACAGAAAGTGAAATCAGTAAATTAATCAGTAACTTAGCAAGTATTCAAGCAATGGATGGGACGAGATCAGTCCAGTGATAATGAAACACTGTAGGAACATTCTGGTTAAACCACTAATGCATTTAATTAACTCCTCTAAAGAAGAAGGTGAATTTCCGGAAATATTAAAAGTAGGACTAATTAAGCCATTATTTAAAGAAGGAGATGGTGATGATGTTAATAGTTATAGACCAATTTCATTAACTTCTGAAGTAGCCAAACTTTTTGAAAGAGTCCTATTGGAAAGGTTAATTCCTTACTTTGATAAATACCAACTTCTTCAAAACTTTCAACACGGTTTCAGAAAAGCAAAATCTACATCCACTGCTATTAGCTAGTTTATTCATGAAGTCACAAAAAAAATGGAAAATGATGACAAGGTTAGCTCTTTATTTTTTGATCTGTCTAAAGCTTTTGACTGCGTTGATCATAACATCCTATTGAGTAAACTGGATAACTATGGGATAAGGGGTTTAGCTAAGAAAATAATAAGTAGTTACCTTATTGGAAGAAATCAGTTAACAGAAATATCCCATAAAACAGGTAAATTCATCAATAAAATACACTCAAAAGTAAAAATCATTAAGTATGGAGTACCCCAGGGACAGTATTGGGACCATTATTATGTTAACGATATTGTGCACTCACTCAATACATCAATTGTCACTTATGCAGATGATACAACAGCCATCTACTGGAGTAAAAGCATAGAGGGATTAAATGTAAACATGAACAACTCTGCCTCCATGATAGCAAACTACTTCCAGGCTATCAACCTTAAATGTAATATGAAAAAAACAAAAATGATGCAATTTAACTCAAACAAAAATATATCCAATTTGAGCCTACAAGTACAGGGTAACACTATCAAAGAAGTGCAAGCTCACAAATTCTTAGGCATAGTAGTAGATAATTAATTAAAATGGGTAGAACACATTAACCACATTTGCAGTACCATCAGCAAATCAATTTTTCTACTAAGACATTTCCAGACATATTGGGATTTATATGTTTTGAAACTTATTTATTTTGGTTGCATTTATTACCAATTTGTGTATGGAGTAGAAATCTGGGGCTCCTGTGCAAAAGCACACATAGACAGATTATTTATTCTTCAAAAAAGGTGCATTAGACTTATGTTCAAATTAAAACCATGAGATTCATGTAGGGATACCTTCATTAATAAAAAAATATTCACCATTTACTCTCTGTATGTTTTCAGGACTATATTGTATGTGATAGATAAGCAGAGCTTAACAAGGAATAATGACCTAAATGAGTATAACACGAGGAGCAATTCTGATTTCCACAGACATAATGTAAATAAGGGTATCACAGAAAAAGGTGTTAGCATAAGAGGAACCAAGTTGTTTAACGAGCTACCATCACAATTAAAAAATATTGCTAATGTCTCAAAAAAACAATTTAAATCTAAACTACAAGATTACTTAATAAATAAGGCTTTGTACAACTTAAATGAACTATAAATGTATAAAAATGTAAAAATATTGTAAATAATTTGTATACTTTAGGAATAAGGCTGACATGTCCAAAGTCAATGTAAAGTTGATAAACTGGATGCAATAAATTACATTACATTACGTATACAAAGGTGTCCAAATATAACGTCAAGATCTACATTCTGAAAATATGAGGGCCATCCAGAAAGTGACAGACGATTTGGCATAACTAAATAATAATGGAAGATTGAAATCTTGCAAATATACAAAGAAGCTTGTGGCAGTGATGTGATTCAATTAAAACAAAAGAATTTGTGTTGGTTTTTGTAACACAAACATCACTTAGTAATTAGAATATTTTTGAGTTGGGTTTGTAACACTTAATTATCACTTATGTATAATTTTTCCAGACCGGTTTCGAAGCCATGTGGGCATCATTGTCAATGGTTTCCAACTGCATTTCCACAGTGTGTTCTATGTTGAGGTGTGATGGTCCCTGGTGGCTGGGTGATGAATTTCCACAATATATTTTGTGGTGGCAATTCAAAGTTGAATACATGGTATTGGTTTTTAATTTGAATTGCCGCCACAAAATATATTGTGGAAGTTCATCACCCAGCCACCAGGGACCGTCACACCTCAACATAGAACACACTGTGGAAATGCAGTTGGAAACCATTGACAATGATGCTTACATGACATCAAAACAAATCTGAATAAACTATACATAAGTGATACTTAAGTGTTACAAACCCAACTCTAAAAAAATACTCTATTCATATGTATCACTGTTCCAAAGTACCCTTTCATTAAAATTGCACTTAGTAATTACTTACTGGGACCGGTTTGGAAACACTTGTTCCCATTTTCGACCCTTAATTCTGACTAAATCTTGCTTCATTGGTGTCAACGATGAGGGTGGAGGCATCTGGTGCTGGATCTATGAACTTCCAAAGGTTGCTGTATGGAGGTAAATTAAAATTCATGATATGGCTCTTTTTCTTCATGATGTAGATCTTCTCCCACAACCAGACCCATTAAGTAATTACCAAGTGATGTTTGTGTTACAAAAACCGACTCAAATTTTTTTATTTTAATAACGAAAGATATAAACATAAAACTTTATTTACAAAGTTACAGTTCCTTATTCTATTTGTCAATGCAATCTCCATTCTGTCAAGATATTGTCACATGGTAACAGTTTTCAATGCTGATGCTATACCTTTCAACCACCAAAGAACTTATACCTTTTTTTGAATGCACAAAATGTTCAGCTGTTTGAATTTTATAGGCAAATAACGCAAGTGAATAGTGATAATGCAATGAATGAGTCTTCAGTGAGAAAATAGCGCATAATTTATGAGTGATCAAGGATGAACTAGCGTGTAGGAAAAAGACCAGAGTGGAAGTTCATCAATCATTATGGAGGAGTTGAAAGCAAGTGCTGATAAAAGAACTCAGAAAAACTGGAGTTTCACTTTGGACACTGTACATGACTTTTTGGATGGAAAAGATTTCCCAACCATGAAGACCTCAAAGTGGCAGTGGCATCTTGGCTCAGATGTCAAGCAGTGAAAGAATACAACATCTGCATTAAAAAACCGGTACCAATACCTTGGTAGCAATGACAATTATGTTGAAAAACAGAGTAAGGTACTGTATCTTTGTAAATAAAGTTTTGTGTTGATAATTTTGGTTATTATTTAGTTATGCCAAATCATGTCACTTTCTGGATGGCCCTCCTACATGTCAGTATTGGCTAAATTGGGGAGGTATATTGCAAAGAAATGACCAGAACTTTTTTTGACTTGGTGGCGACTTGATCATGACAATGTGCAACCTCATGTTATGCAGTTTGTGGCTTAATTCTACATTATCTGTATACCACATCTGCCTTATAGCCCTGATCTTGCACCCTGTCAGTTATTTTATTTCCATCACTAAATGCAGAGCTTAAGGCATTCAATTTGAGAATTCTGATGCAGTGCTCAGGAAAAGTGACGCAATTGCCAAGGACCTGACTAAGAATGGCCTACACCATGTGTTTGAGGACTGGCAGAAATGCTATAAAAAGTACATTGAAGTAGGAGAGGATTACTTTGAAAAAGATCATGTAAACAATGAAATGAATATTCTTTCTTTTCCTTTAAACCTTCATTCCATGATTTATTTTGCCACATATGTCATTCTTCCTCTAATAGGCTAACTGGTATTTATATCCCTTTCACTGGCACCACAACTGAAGCGACTTGAATAGCTGTGATCATTAGTGCAATACAAAATGGACTGGTCATCGATTCAAAGTTGAACGTCATGAGTTCGAGTCCCAGCGACTGCAGTCAAATGTGCCTGTGGTAAAGGATGGGGAGGGCCCAAGTAAAATAACTGGTGTGATGGCATGCTTGGATACTGACAGAATTACATTCAACTGCAGTTGCATGGATTTTGCTCTTTTTTATTAAAAAACACTACAGTTCTATTGAAAGAACATTAATAATGTTACAATATAAAACAGCCATATTTAGTCTAATTTTAATGCTGAAGGTTAGTGTAATACAAAATTACAAAAAAGCAAATACTAAAAGCTTGATTAATCATCTTTGTTGCCTAAGTGTAGCACCATGAGCCAGAGATACAGCAGTGGTATTACAGATCAGGATCTCCTGCAGTACGTGCACTGGTGCATTCCATGGCACAAGGTGGATGAGACAACTTCACTAGTCTGACAACTCCTCAACTTTGAGCAATAGTGATGCCCCTGTTTCTACCTTGCCTTGCTCACCTACCCCTCTGTTTCATTTGTCACTGCAAAATGTCTGAGCTCACAAGCAAACATTTTTATGGGGCAGATAAAAATGTGATTTTTTTTTTCTTACAACATGTTTGTAACGTCAAAACAAGTCCTTTCAAATTCTTAAAGTAATAATCTGTTGTGATTTGGAAATGGTTTTGTTTTTTTTCTGATAGTCCAGCCAGCAGCCAACCGTACTGTAAAGATTATGTGATAAATGTGAAAAAGTGGCAGTTATTAGGTGTGGATGGTGTACTGTGGGATATCATTACTGCAGGAATAATAACCACATTTGGAGATGTGTAGTACTCCCGAGAAGCTTCTCACATGAAACCAAACGCTCTTATTAATATGTCAATAACTCGCCAAGTAACCGCACTTGCATTATACAAATTTGTATAAGCACTTGTTTTAACATTACAATCATATTGGAAGAAAAAAAAATAACATTTTTATCTACCCATAAGAAGGTTTGCTGAACTGAGTGAGTAAGATGCAACATGTACAGTATGTCTGCACCTCAGTTTGCAGCAGGTGAGAGGGACCCTGCTATAGAGTCATGGTAAACCACTTACAGCTAAGTGTGAAATAATGAGTACTTTACTTACCCACTGAGGATCCTAAGATGTCAATACAGGCTTTCAGTGTATCTATGTCCCTCTTTCTGTGAGCTTCAATACAAGAAATTGGTTTGGGGTCCAGATCCGTAACTCCTACATTGATGGCGTAATGATGTCCATCTCTTCCCTGCGCCACATGTTCAGAAGGTAATTCAGTTTTTCTGTAAACAATTTCTGAATTATAACATCATGATTTTATGCTATAATATAAGTAGCACATGTGTTTTCTTTTTTTTATTTCTCTAATTCCATATGTACAATGAACATAGTGGATAGAGAAGGTACTGTGTTTCACCCAAAATTTTGATGTCAAGATTTCACTGGAAATATATGTTTTGGGGTCCCCTGAGTCCGAAAAAGCAATTTTAGAAAAAGGTCCATGAATGTGTGTGTCTGTGACTGTGAACAGCACAGCTCTGAAACGAAAAGACTGTTAAATATCAAACTTGGTATTTAGGTTCTGTATCTTCCAAGGATGCAACATGAAGATTTTCAAGAAAATACTCCCACCAAAAACTACCCTTTACATGGAAAAAGTTTAGAAATTTTTGGCTTCCTCAAAAATGGCTAACGATTTTGATAAATATCTCTTAATTAAGACATTTACATTACAAATAAAATGTATATCTTGAATTTTCTGGGAACAGCCTCTGAACACCTATTTATTCTGGATGAATTTTTCTGAATTTGGTATAACTGGTAAACTGTAAGAGAGAGACAAAAACTTACTTCACAAAACAGGTAGACCTTAAAACACACAATTTATGTCACATACATTTTTTCCTGGAGTTGACTGTTTTTGAGATATTCCTTGTTATTGGTTTGAGTTTTAAAATGCTTTAAACTTTTCTCATATGGGAATTTGTTAACTCCTGTCCATGGAAGAAACAGATTTCAATGCCATAGCAACCACATGTTAAAACTTTGACCATCAGTTTAGCCTGGTGTATTCCCTTATTTCCCTTCTACTTTTAAAGAACACTGTAATAACTGCATTTGTGCTAATGTTAATCTCAATTAGCCTTAGAAGAATAAGCCTATTAACAATAGTTTGTTACAGAGATGTAGAGAAAGTTATGTGAATGGACATATCAGACTTTTTTTTTAATTACCTTTATTTAACAGCATGTCCCATTACATTGATTGGTACCCTGTGGTACACAAGTTATCTTAATACTTAATTTAATAACATTATTTGTGTGATGTTTTATGGTATTGCCTGTTGTGCTCAGCATTAAATTATATATTTATGCTGGTAATCTTTTAATGATTTGTGATCCTATTAATTTATGCAGCACTATGGTTCATCAAAGTTTATTTTGTTAACAAACTGTAAAAATTCTTTTATGTGATTTGAAACATAACAAAGTCTGTTTTTTGCACTGACCAAGATTTCTCTTTCTTTAAAATTGATGTTTAAGGGGTGTTTCTTTCTTTTTCCAATAAGCTGCAGTCATACAATTGGTGGTCAACTGTTTGTTCTGCTCTTCTATATGGGCACTCCAGGCTATCCTGTATTTTAAAATAGTAATGGTACTTAATTAAGAGTAAAAACAAAGCATGACACTCAAACTTCACTGGTTAAAATAAGTATTTATTTCGGACATGTTTCTGCGGCTATTGCTGCCATCTTCAGCAGAAATTTACAGAGTTCATCAGTAAATCTGCACTGAAGATTGCAGCAATAGCTGCAGAAACATGTCCGAAGTAAGTTACTTTTTCAACTAGTGAAGTTCGAGTGTGATGCACTAGTTACTTCACTGTGTATTCCTATTAATGTTTTAATTAAGTGATAGTACATTCTGAATTTTCCATGTGCGATGATGAAAAAGGTAAAGTTTGGAATTACTGCTGTGTTTATTTTCAGCCAGGAATTCACTGTTAGGAAGAAAATTTTCTTGTTGTGCTTCCTTTTGTAGCTATCTGCCACTCCCTCTTCCATTTCTTTCTGCTTTCTTCTCATACCTGTCTAGTTATTTCATTTTGGGTACTTTCTTGTAGGCAATTCCTAAATTTTTGGCTTGCGCTATTTCATTTCTGTAATGTCTGATGATTATCCTTATCTCTTCTATCAGTCCTTTATGATTTCTGGGATTCCAGAGAGAGTCTAAGGTTACATGACTATCAGCAAAGAATGCTGCTGTTTAGTTTTCATTGTTGGACATTTTTGTTTCCATTATTTTATCCAGAGCTTAGACAATTACTAATTGCTCAGCTTGGTTATTAGAGTTCCTCTAATTTACAAGCCAGTATTTATATCCCTTTCACCAGTATCACAACTGAAGCGAGTTGAATAGCCATGATCGTTAGTGCGATACAAAGTGGACAGGCCATCCATTCAAAGCCAATCGTTGTGAGTTCGAGTCCCAGCGATTGCGGATGGGGAGAGCCCAAGTGAAATAACTGGTGTGATGGTACACTTGGGTGCTGACGGGGCTACATTTGACTGCAGTTGCATGGATTTTACTCCTTTTTATTAGACAAAAATACCTCAGCTTTATTGCAAAAATATTAATATTTTTACAACCTAAGACTATTCAACTATTGTTGAAGGTTAGTGTAATACAAAATTAGAAAAAAAAAAGTCCATTGAAAATACTAAAAACATATATGCAACACCATGCAAATAAAGGTTGTTGCTTTGTGTGATTTAGTGTGGAAGTTTATTAATCTCTGCACTCCCTTGTATTGTTTCCTTAGTGCTGCTATCCATATAGGGGATCTGTAGGACATTAAAGGTACAATTGTATATAGACTTGAGCACCTCATGTTCAATTCCCAACTGATTTTGGCTATTCTAGAGAGGGCATATGTGCTGCCCTCATATTTGATGGGTGTGTTGAAGGTGAAATTTTCATCAATAATTATTCCTAGATACGAGGGCCATCCACAAAGTGGCAGATGATTTGTTATAATTAAATAATAAAGAAAGATATCAGCATAAAACTTTATTTACAAAACCACAGTATCTTATTCCATTTGGCAACATAATCTCCATTCTGTCAGGATATTTATTGTCATGTAGTACCAGTTTATCAATGCCAAATTTATATTTTTCTACCACCAAAGAACCTTATTAATTTTTTTGAATGCACAAAATGTTCGGCCAATCAAACTTTATAGGCAAATAATGCAAGTGTATTGTGATAATGCAATGAAAGTCTTCAGTGAAGAAATGGCACATAGTTTACGAGTAATCAAGGAAGAACCAGTGTGCCCGACAAAGATCAGAGTGGAAGTTCATCAATCGTTAAAGAATTGAAAGCAAATGTTGATGAAAGAATTCAGAAAAACCGGTACTTCACTTTGGTCTCAGGTGAAAGGGATATAATTACTAGTTTGTGAACTAGAGGAAGAATGACATATGTAGCAAAATAATTCATGCAATTAAGGGTTAAGGATTGTCCTCACTTATGCAGATTCAATTTTCAGGGCTTCTTGAATCTGATAACATGTGCAATGATCATCATCAACCTAAAATATGCACTTTAGTTTCACCACATTTTTAGTTGTTGAAGCTGGTTGTTCTGTGCAATCTTTATTTTCAGGGGAATGTCTTACTCTTTTAAATTCTGCAAACTATCGATAAATGGTGGATTGTGAAGGGCAAAGATCCCCAAATGCATAGTGCAGTCTCTCCCTTAACAACTTAAAGTTGTAGAAAATCATAGTGAGGATACGCTCTCACTGGAGATACGCCCTAGTGTCTGTCACAGCAACAACATTGATGCTGCACATTGTTGGAGTGTGCCCAGGCTTGCACATTTACTCTCTCAATTTTAATCTAAAGCTAGAAACAACTGCATTGGCTCACCACAATTCCTTGTTGCCCATTCTCACAACTTTCAGAATGACCCTGCCTTTGCCTGCTTGCGACAGTGCACCACTAATACATGTCTCATGCCATCAAGAGAGAAGATGTAGTACTCAAATTTTCAGAGTACGAGGCCTGCCCAATAAATAATGCTCCATATTTTTTTCTCCAAAAGTATTTATTCATCAAAAATGAAATTTACAAATATGAAAGAATAATGTTATTTTTATTTTTCTACATAATCACCTTTAAGTTCCATGGCCTTTCTCCAGCGAGACACAAGGGTGTGAATTCCCTGTTGGTAAAAATCTTTACTCTGCCTGTGGAGCCAGGTTAGCACTTCATGAATCACCTCTTCATTGTCTTTAAAATGGCATTCTTCAGTGGCCCAAACCAGTTGAAATCTGAAGGAGCCAAATGAGGACTATAGGGTGGATGGGGTAACCCTGTTTGATGATGTGGACAGAAGTCCTCATACTTGTGTGGGGATGAGCATTATCATGCTGAATGAAAACCTCCCTGAGTTGACATGGCGCTGCAGTCGCCAAAAGTGCTGCTTAAGTTTGTCTAATGATTTGATGTAACTTTCTGAATTAATGGCACCACCTTTCGGCATCACATCAATGAAAATTACGCCCTCACAATCCCAAAACACTGTGATAATGACTTCTGGCTGAAGGAACTGTTTTTAATTGTTTCGTTAGTGGAAAGTGAACATGAGGCCATTTCATTGATTGTCTTTTTTTTTTTTGGGCTAAAAGTGATGTACCCACGTTTCATCAGCTGTCACAATCTAGGACAAGAAGCTCTCCCCATCAGATTCAAAGTGTTGCAACAAATCAGAAGCAATGGCTTTTGTTTGGGATTTGTGATGGACAGTAAGACACCGAGGAACCATCTTGCACACACTTTTGTGTATCCGAGCTCATTGATAATCACATCCACACTTCCTTTGCTTACCAACAGCTTCAGTGCCAATTGACGAGTCGTAATGTATCAATCCTATTTGAATGACATCAACCCGCTGCAACATGTCAGGCATGATAGCCCTGGCAGGCTTTCCCACCCGTGGCAACTCTTGGAGCTCTGCAGCACCGCCCTCTGATACCTTCACCCTCTGTTCCCAGAGACCAATGGTACTCCTATCAACTGCAGATGTTCCGTAAACTTTATGCAACCGTTTATGAATATTCCCCACGGTTTCTTTCTCTGCTAAGAGAAATTAAATCACAGCACATTGTTTATAACAGATGTCACTTACAGACATAATTTTAAAACATCCCTACACCTACGCTTTCTATCTGAAGAAACTGAAACTTTGCATACACATCTGGTAAACTTTAAGTATGTCCCAACTAAATTTGTACATTTCTCAAAAGTTTTTTCACTGCAAAATAAATTATGGGACATTATATATTGAGCAACCCTCATATATAAAAATAACATGAATGCTATTGTTGAAGTAATGATCAAAACTGCCTAAGCAGTTATTTCATCCAGGACCTCAATTTTAGTACCTGGGGTTAAACTAATTCTTATATAAACACTTAAAACAATATGCAAATTATGGCATGAAAGTACGGTTCTTAGGAATTTCACTTTTCAGCCTCAAAGTATAAGTAAAAAAGAAATATAAAAGGTTATTGCTTTGATATATTGCCATTTATTTCAATAAAGGTTAATTTATGGTTTTTCTGCCTAGCAAAAAAATGCCATTATTTTGGTGTCTTGCATCACTGTGTAAGGAGCAGCAACATGCTTTAGAAACTGATTTGGCCACTTAAAGTCCAGAAGGCACCCAAAATGAATTGTCATGGGATTACTAGATCATGCAGTTCGTCAAGTGTGAATAATAAGCAAATTGTATCTGTGTGATGTGATGTGTCAAAAGAAAAATGGAATCTAATCAATGTAGATATTCCAGATAACTTGATAAATGATATGCCTAGAATATATAATGCAATTATTAACACCTTCTGTGATATCATGTCCTGTGCATAATTGTTATATAACCCATTTTACCAATGGATGACATCGGATAATTCCATTTAATAATAAATACAAACCTCGACATCTGGATTTCTGGCCATGCAGTCTATTGCATGATAGGAGCTTTTTTATATATGTATAGTGTTTAATGCTCATGTTTACTACACATGGCACTGCGGGTGATGACACAGATGATACATGGAATGAAGATGGCAAAAAATGGAAATGGAATTTTATTTATGGATGCTCTTTAACGGCTGTGGTTCTCAGCATCCCATTCCATGTTGGGCTACTCAATTTTGTTCAGAGGCCCCTTTATCAGGCTTGAGGTTCTTTTATGTGCTGTAAATTTACAACATGGGACCAACGACTTTACTTCCCTTCTGAGGGAAGCCATGCTAAGGAATTTTATGCCCAAAAAATCTAGTGTTCTCTACCAGATTTGAACCCACAACCTTGGGTATATGAGAGTAACAAGGTAACCACCAAACCATGGAGGGCGACAATGATGATGGTGTACCAGTGGAATGCCAAGGTGAGGGAAACCAGAGAAAAGTCACCCCTGTGCCACTTTTTCCACCACAAATCCCACATGTGATCACCTTAGTGAGAGTCAAGAGGTCTAACTACTTGGCCACAGTGCGGCCAACGATAGGAGTGGCAAACCTATCAAACCAAGGATCCTGGAGTTGAATCCAGTGAAAATGTATGTTTTGTACTCCAGAGAAACTGTGGAAAAGGATGGAGAGGCTATCGGTATGACAGTGTGACAGGTTTTGATTTAATGCTGATATATGCATTTCACCCTTTTTTTTTTTTTTTTTTTTTTTTTTTGTAAAAAAATTCCACTCATACCATTACGCAGTATTATAAGCCATCATGTGTTTGAATGGCCCCCAGTGTAAGGCATGGCATGTGAGAAATGAAATGGCGTGTTATTCATGGACACTAACTACTGTGGTTCTCAGCATCCCATTCTAAATTGGGCATGAAAGACTGCTTAATTTTGCTCAATCTATCAGGCTTGAGGTTCTTTTACGTGCCATTAATCTATGACATGGGACCAACGGCTTTTTACTGAAGGAAGGTATTCTAAGGATTCTTACACCTGAAAAAATCCATCATCC
This sequence comes from Hymenopus coronatus, assembly GCA_030762935.1. Lineage (NCBI taxonomy): Eukaryota > Metazoa > Arthropoda > Insecta > Mantodea > Hymenopodidae > Hymenopus > Hymenopus coronatus. The sequence continues at coordinate 11,912,962 of CM060900.1, read as the reverse complement.
TCCACCGGGTTTAAACCTGCAACCTTGGGTATAGGAAGGTAGCATGGTAACCATTACACCACAGAGGGTGACTGGTATGTGAGAGTTTACCACACTAGTATGGTTAGAGGTTCACGCCCCAAAGGATCAAGATATAATTGTTCTTATTTTAACATCTCACCTCCATTATTGGGTATCGTTGAATGGGTTAAAACTTGGGGTGGACACTTTGATGAGATGAAAGTGTAAAGTATTATCTTACATGGTTGGGGTTGGTTGGTTGCTAATGCTCAGCATATTGGAGTTGTTCCATTTGCCTTCTTGCTTCCCAGTAACGCAGTGCGAGTCTTGTAGCAGTTACATTTTGACTTTTCATAAGATGAGCCTTATTCACTGTAGAGTCCTCTTCTCTACAAAGTATACAATTTGAAGTTGGAAGGATGTTCAGTTTATGTAGATGGGCAGCCAAGCAATCATGTCCTGTATGTAATCAAAACAGAGCAACAGCTTTTGAGCTTGGGCATTCTGGAATTATGTTGCATTGTTCAAAAGGTTTTCCATTGTTTATTTATACTCTCTTGGTTTAAACTGTCATATGTTTTTTTGTTGGATAGTTTTCTGTATTAGTGGTTTTGGTGAGTGAAATAATAATGATGAGTTTTCAGTTTGGTGGATCGTTGTGCCTTTTCATTACCAAGAACTCCACTGTAAAACTATTGATTTGTGAACAGATTGTGTTAAATACTTTGGTAGATTTCAGCTGTTCTTTTAGTTGTACATACACCGGTATCTTACATTGTAACTGTTACTTCCAGTTGTTCCTAACAGAAATAACAAGCATTTGTCTGTGAAGTTTCATTCACTCTCCTTTTAATTGTGAGTGTAATGTGTGTATTGAAATTAATGGGCAATAGGAATGCTTATAATCTCTGTCTCAATTTTTTGAATGCAACTCAGCAAAGGAACACAATCTGTTATTACAATTTATTGTTCACTAGAACTTCTAGTTTACTAGTTCCCTGTCTATTAACCTCATCCAACGTAATAAGACTATTTTTAGAAAATGTTTACAATATCTTAGGTATTTCTTTTGTTATTTTCATATATTTGGAGCAACAAAAAATAAAATAAAAAGTATTTGTAGTTATTTTGTGTCATAAATTATTAATTTATTTCAACACTATTGTAACATTTCTCAAGAAAAATACGCAAAATCTATGCAAGTGTAAATACAAGTAACCCCATCATCATGCATGCGAATCATCAGTTATCATACTAGTTTTTTTAGGTGGACCCACCCCAATATTTTTACAGCCACATTTGGCCTGCGTTACTGGGACATTAATATAATATAAATTAATTGTTGATAGCTGTAAAGGAGCATATACACACACACACACAAGTTACTGGCTGGCTGAGGTTCAGCCAGAGTGTTTTTGCTGCGTACCCATTCTCAACAGGGTTTAACCGCAGGGTTTTTATTTCAGGATGGGGTGTTAAGGATGGCTGTTTCATTTTTTGGGATGGGTGGGGGTAAAAAGGAGGTAGCATTTTTCTCCCCAACGAATGTCATTTGGGTGCAGTGACCCTTCTGCACTTCTGGTGTATGGAGTTTCAAAATTATGTGTTAAAAACATGTTAGCATAATTTTGCAGGTTATACATTTTGAAGCTAGTCACCTCTTGGTGAGGTTGCAATGGAGCTCAGCTTTTGTGCGGCTGTTGGAGTTGCTCCAGTGTTATTTGGTACGCCCGCAAGCCATGCGGGGAACCCGATGGCGCCTGAAGCGGCGTGTTCTGGGATTGTAATCACCAAGAGACCTAACCAGGACGCTCTGATGTTGGTGTAACTTTTCGTAAAATTTTGTGGCCCGGCGTCTAATTTCATCCTCCACTGGTCTCTGATATCACTCTGCATTTAGTGTTTCAAAAAAAAAAAAAAAAGGTTGGCCTATTATTCTTCTTTCACTTACCGTACACCAACCTCCAATTTTCTGATCATCGTGAGGCATTTCATCCAATAGCACAGGTTTTTCTGAAGCCCAGTATCGACTGTTGTGAGTATTCACAGGCCCATTTAAGTGAAACCAAGATTCGTCAACAGAAAAACAAAAGCTGTGAGTCAATGAAACCTCTTTCTACAGATTGGAAAATTCTAATTCACACATTTACTGGGGTCATTTGGTTTTACTGCTTGCACTTGTGTGCAGTGATATGGTTTTAGTTTCAATAGTTGTGTAGCACTTCTAGCAGAAGGTGGAAACACACCTGTTTGCTGTGCAAATTTGTTCAGCGATTTTTGAGATGAATGCTCAAAAGTGTCACAGATTTCATCCAGTTTATTTCTGTTAGCACTGACCTTCTCCTAGAATGTTTCTTGAGTAACACTTCCGAAGCTTCAAACTTTTTGATGACCACGTGTATAGTTTTTCTTGTAGGTGGTACAGAGTTTGTAAATTTTTCAGAAAAGTCCCTGGCACACTGCGAGCAGATTCATGCTTAAAGTAAACTTTACAAGTAAACATGCATTCTTCCACGGTTAAGTGATGCATCATGTTTACTGCAGCGACAGAAGCATCTAACTGACGACTGACTGCATGTGCACCTGATTCAGCAACACAGAAATGGCGACTAAGCAGCTTCGAATGGGAACTGGCAGTCCGAAGTCCTGGCAGATGGCACAAATGGGTGACTATATAATATATTGATCCTGTATATATGTATATAAAAAGTGTTTTGTTAATTTTGTAGCACCAATTGAACCATCTGGTTTTACAGATTGTAGAGAAACTGTAATAGCTTTGAATGGCTGGACAGCTTATTTCATTTCACTGTAACAATCATGGCTATTTGATTGCTTACATTAAGTGCCTGTCAAAAGGAATACAAAATCCTGTCTAAAAATGGGAGGAAGAATTGCATACTCGGCACTTTTAATAAAAAACCTCATGAGTTCAAATTATATTACAGCATTGAGTGGTAAAAATGTTACACAAATTAAGACTCTCAAAGAATACATACCTGAATCCTGAAGGAAGACTTTGAAATGTAATCATTATAGAGCAGTCTTTTACCGTAGTTGCAATCAAGTATCGATGGATAGGTGATAAACCTCGTCCTTCACCAGCACCAGCAGTTAGCATTCCGCTTATGTAGTCATAATCTCTTGATTCATCCTCATTCTGCTCCCTAGCTTCCTCTAACCAGGAACAGTACAATTCATATACGCGGTCTCCACCATATTTTTCAAGTTTCTGGGCATGTAGGATTCTGTCCAGTATGCAATCAGAAGGAAGAGGTTCGGATTTCCAATCACAAGATGGTAGAGGTAACAGTGGTCTCGCAGAATCCACCAAAGATGATGGTACTCTTTCATTGCAGTATACTGGCACAGGTTTTGCAGGTACAGAAAATGGGCGAAGTAATTCAAGGCAACCACGGTCCCAAGTGGCATATGTGCTTGTGAAGTTTTGGTTCTTTTGACAACCCACCATCAAGTTTCTGGTGAGTGCCTGAAGAACCAGGTCACACATATAATCAATCAGCCTGAGAAATAAAAACAAAATGTTAAAACTTGGTAATCAAACACAAAAAAGATATTCTTTTCTACAAAACAAGATCAGTTAACTCTACCAAATATGGAATAAAAGGTATATTACATAGTGCCACCAAAACATACAACAGTCTCCCATTTAACATCAAAAAATCGCGTCATTTATCCCAATTTAAAAACAAATTCTTCAAATACATACTTGAGCAATACCCTAATTCCTAAAAATTTGGCAACAGTAGATCCTTATGGTGTTTAGTTTTAATTTTAATTGGAGTCGAGTATACACACATATGCTTCACAAAAACTTACTTATGCAGAACTAGTTTCACATGCATGTTGCATGCATTGTCTCCTGCTTTCGACTGTCGGATTCAAAATGAGGATCCTTGATGTATGACTGTCTTCCCTCTGGTGTTGGATTGATGAACTTCATTAGCGGGTTCTCTTCAAAGGGACGAACAACATTCGTGAGGTTCGTTTCATGTTTTTTCATGTTCTCCATGCATGGGGAAAAATATACATGAAAAAACATGAAACGCACCTCATGAATTTTGATCGTCCCTTTGAAGAGAACCTCCTAATGAAGTTCATCAATCCAACACCAGAGGGAAGACAGTCATACATCAAGGATCCTCATGTTGAATCTGACAGTTGCAAGCAGTAGACAATGCATGCAACATGCATGCAAAACTAGTTCTGCATAAGTAAGTTTTTGTGAAGCACATGTGTGTATACTTTGCTCCAATTAAAATTAAAACTAATTGCTAGCTTCACAGTGTACCACTTCCAGTAATAAGGAATTATACTTATGGTGTTTGTTGAAATATTGCATTAAGTTTAATCACACACCCAACCAAAATAGGTTAAAAAAGTTATATATATTTAAAATTTATATTTATGTATGCCTTTTTATGTGTGCTAATTTTATTCTTTCTATTTTGCTTATTAACTCACTAAGGGCCGGTTGTACGAACTCGGAATAAATCCTGGAATAGTTATTCTTGGAATACACTATTCATGGTATAAATGTGGTGACGAGTTGTACGATGCAATTTTATTCCTTTGATATCTATTCGACTGTTTGTAGATTTAAAACTAATGTTGGCTATGCTGCGAGTCATTCGTGGCCAACTTGATACGTAATTACTGCTTTGTTTTGCTGAAAACTTCATTGTTTTCTCAATCAGCTGTTCCTAAACTATGTATTATTTCTTATTTTAACTACTTACAGTACTATGAAATCATTATGAATGTTCATAAGCATGTTTGGATGTAGAATTGCTATACATTTTACAAAACATATACATATGTATACTGTGACTTCTTGCAATAGGTTAGGAGTATGGGAATATAACCTTACCGTATGTGCAAAGTTGTATCTTGTGCTGATATATGACATCTTTCCGTTTCGGTGATCAAAACGTACTTAGCCTCATTTCTGTATTTTATTTATTAAAATACTTCGTAAGTGAATTTTGAAAATTACATTTTAGTGTTGCCAATGCCACTATCAACTTAAGATATGTATAATTGAATCGTTGCACCAAGATAAATAGAAAACAATTTGCTATATAGGTATTATTAACCAACAGAAATATTAGTAGTTATGTCGAATAGTACATTAAACCGTTCCCATTACAGTTCGTACTTTGCTGATGGCAATATTTAATACAACAGCTAGAAATTGTCAACCAAACCAATAAAACCGAGAACATTATATTTTAGGGAAAGTATTCTCTATTCAATCAAAATTGTCTCTAATGTGTTAAACCTACAGCATATAATACGAAAAATTATGAATTTATTGTAAAATAATATATTTAGATTTACGAGCTCTGATGGCATCTTTTAATCTGGGCATCTCCTCCCTACATCACAAAGCTTGTAGTGTTATAGCTTTTAAACTTGCACATAACTTCCAAAATCTAATTATAGTACAGAATGTCGCTAACATTAATACTTGTTTTTATTAAAATCTGGACATCTATTACCAACATGTGCTTCACTTGGTCATGGTATAGATGGAGTACAGCAGGGTACTCCATCTACACCATGACCAAGTGAAGCACGTGTTGGAAATAGATGTCCAGATTTTAATAACATTGACAGCTTCACTGTATGTAATGGCTTTCTTAACATTTTAAAATTAATACTTGTGGTTATCTTACGTTTTGAAGCATATTGCCGTAGAAGTAACCTATCCTTTGTATTTCATCAATAAAACATAACCTCACTCTTTACAATGCTATGCATTGTGCTGGTGAATTGCTGCACTACACTATTTTATATTTATCTTGGGTTGGATTAAATTTAATTGTTTCCATAAAATATAGGTATTTTGATGATAATGTTGTAGGTAGATTTTATTTTTTTATAAATGAAACTTTATTTTAACTATCTTCTTGTCATATTTATCTTATAACCATCAAGTTGTCTGTGTGATATCATTTCTCAACTTTAATTTCATTATAGCCGTGTTCATTTATCAGACTATCTCTACAAAATATTGTATTTAGGTATAATATGCCCTTAAAACACATTATAAAGAAATGAATCGTTTATATCGGTCAAATATGGGTCAAAATTGTGCCGAGTACCCAAGCGGCCATTTTCCTTTTTATACTCTATTCTCGGAATATTGGCTTATCCCCGCAAGGAATCACGGAATAAGTTATTCCATGTTTATTCCCTTGATAGTCTCTATTCCGTTGTCATACAACACAATTTTGCACATAACCATGGAATAATGACTTGACAGAGGTTTATTCCAAGTTCGTACAATTGGCCCTAAAGGACAGTCCTTAACTATAGCAATATGCTTAATGGAATATTCTAGGTAAATAAATAAATAAAATATAAAAATAAAAAACTGACAACAGTACTACTCTTTATGGATGCATAAAATACTGCTACCATAAACTTAAACTCCATGGCACAACAGTCCACAACGGACCTTGGCCAACTGCCCAGCCTACTGCCCGGCCGCTGCATCCTCCATCTCGGCCTGAAAGCATCATGAATGGGGTGCAGTGCTGGAGGGTGAGATGTGATTGGCACCTCAAATTCCTCCCGGCCAGTTAGTGGGGTCCTCTCGATCTGGAGCCGCTTCTTCTCAATCAAGTAGCTCCTCAGTTGGCCCCCCAGGGACCTCACAAGGCTGAGTGCACTCCAAATCAGGTTTCCCAGTGGGGGAAAATTCCCCGCACTGGTGCCAGAAATCAAACCAAGGAAAACATTAGACCTTTTAGTGCCAACCCGGATAACAGAATGCTGTCTGAAAAGGACCAAGCAATTTGAGAGCAGAATGCAGGGTTTTAAATTATTAGTAATAAAATAAGTACCAAATGACATAGGGAACTCATCTATTTTTTGTTTTTAGAAACCCATTTGTCTACTGAGTAATATGTATTATAAGGATGAGAAGTCTCTTCAATGTTTTTAAAAAATTAAAAACAAAAGAAAATTTTGAAAATAAAATAAAATATCCCAAAATAATCAATAATTAGGCATACAAAACCTTACTATATAGAAAGTTCAGGCTAATGAAATGAAAGTACAGATAATTGTTTACTAAAACAGCAGCTGTTTTGGTCTGGTGTTTTATTCTTTAAAATACAAAAACTGAACTCATGTAAGCTACAACTGAAAAAAAATCATCAAAAACACACAGACATTGACATAATACAGCTAGTAATGAAAATGCCATATAGCAATAGGATACAGACATAACTTTGATTACTGTACAGTTTAGCACTTGTGTTGTTGCATGGCTGATGCACATTGTCTGTGTCGCTTGTGTAAATACATTTTGATAAGTACACTGTTTATTTGCATGCATACGAGGATCATTGTTATCTGATGCACTTTCATCGCTGAAGCTAGAATATATACCTATCCTCTCTTACGTCGATGTCAGAAATGCTTTCATCAAGGCCTGAAAATTCAAAATTACTCGCTTTCTTTTAATACATCGCAAACTGCAGCTCTTATTTTCTCTTTGGTTCATAACCTTTTGCTAGCCAATGCCAATTTTCAGCCAATGTAAACAAACACGGCTTGAAAAACTAAATTTGGAGCTAATTTAGCGCTTTGGAGTGTAAAGCTAATACCCTGAAATGCTCCAGAAAACCTTTCTCTATGGCTGTGATGTAAAAAGTACACAGACTTTCCCACTGGAAAGAGTTAAGACGTATGAAAATGGCATCACAATCATGGGCGATTCTCGCAGAGTTTGCAGATCACAATTAGATCGTGATTGGCACTAAAAGGGTTAAAAAAGAAATCTCAATCTGGGAGGCTTGATTTTAGCTGCAGACTTCATATCTTTACTACTTCAAGCAGCTGTTTTTGAGGAATGAACTGAGATGTAACATACTTTCGCTGGAAACAGTAAGGTAAGGGTCATCAGCAGAGCCCAGATCTGTATGCAAAATCCATAGAGATTTTAAATGGTCTAAATGTATGCATTAGCAGATTCTTTACTGTTCTCACCCTTACAAGGTCACTGAGGCAGTTTAAAGTGTATAAACGGCATGATCCAAAAATGTCCAAAACTGGCTGTGCAGTGTCTTGCATGTCCAAATCAGTATGCACGATAAAGACCAGAGTGGAAGTTGATCAATCGTTATGGAGGAGTTGAAAGTAAATGTTGATAAAAGAATTAGAAAAACCGGTGTTTCACTTTGGACACCATACATGACTTTTTGGGTGAAAAAATTTCCCAACCTCAAAGTGGCAGCACATCTTAGATAAGATCTTTGGCGGTAGAAGAGTATAACATCTGCATTGAAAAACCAGTACCATGTGGAAATAAATGCCTTGATAGCAATGATGATTACATTGAGAAATAGGTTCTGAAACTTTGTAAAGAAAGTTTTGTGTTGATATCTTTTGTTGTTATTTAGTTATGCCAAATCGTCTGTCACTTTCTGAACGGCCCTCGTATTTAAGCTAGTAATATATCATTTAACTTTCTGCTGATATTTGTATTCAACTCTTGAATAAAGGTTAGCTCAATATATATTTAAAAGCTCAGCGATTTTGTATTTCTGAGCAGTACAAGCATATAACTCCTCTCGAACTGTTTCATGAAAGCCACGGGTGATTTGTTTTCCATTTTTCAAACCTGGTTTTGTTTATACATCCCCTGATTAGTATAATGCCCTTACTCTCACTATTTTCATTAACATGTCACTTCAAATATTATGGTTTTTAACTGAATATTAATATTACTTGAAGTTGAAGCCTGAGATTCAAACTGGAATACATTACTGTCATTACTTTCTCTAACATCATGCTTTTTCAAAAATCTATCCATACTGACCAAAGAAGGAACACTCACTTATGAAAAAACTGAACTGTATACTGCAAATTAAATTTATGAGTCGAGGTTTAGACACTTATTGCTTCCCTTACTCTTTTTTTAAACAGGACATGTCACAAAAGCCATTGCTTTTATCTTCAGCTGTAGTTTCTCAACTGACGTGGATGGCATTGTCTTCTCCGTATCTATGGTTTTAGATGGCATAATGTACTTGTTGAAAACGTCTGGTGGAGGTATTTCAAAATTCATGATCCTGTGCAATCTGCTGGAGTTGTGATCCCGAATGACAACCCAGCTAATTAAACCAAGAATTATTTATTCTTTAGCTAACTTAGTAACAGCAATACAATAGTTTAGCTGACTCAGAGTTCACACTCATACCATGTACAGTAGGTAGGCTTATCAATTTTTGAACTCTGAATTCTGGGAGAAAATTTGATACAACAGTAAAGCTAGAAAAATTGATAAAAAACTAGCCATATGAACTTTTCCAGGCATCATTAAACAAGCAATAGAATTTCTTTTTCATTTCTACTCTTGATGAACAAGCCATTACAATAACCAACTTACGACAACAACCCATCAAAGTCCTCGACTCAAAGACCTAAAATTGCTAATAATTACTCATTTTGTGATTTCTATTTGTAAATATATTATGACCGGCAACTTGATGCAACAATTGGTTTTCTTTCTCCCTCCCGACTTCAACACTAACAGCACGCAAATCAAAACACTGCTATTTCCTTCTACGCACTCCCTAACCTTGCATGTGACACATGAAATACTCATGTTTTATAAAAGTTTTGTGTATAAATAATAACAATAATAATAAAGGATTAAGGACATATCACAATTGTGGAAGATTCCATTTCAGTTCCAGGAGACTACGTGGGAGAGTTGGCAACCCTAACAGTGTGCATCCCTATAAATTCTGTTCGAAAAGCCATTGATGAATGGATTAAATATTGCCATCAACAAAAATAGGTGAAAACAGAATGATGCCGGCACAGTAAGAGAATGATGCGCAGAACAGTTTACTTATTAACTGAAGACATATTTAAACTAAACAGATCCCAAATAAACCTGATAACAGGGTTATTAATGAGACACTGTAGATTTACAAAACATCTACATTTAGTGGGAATCATCAAAAAAGAACCAGCATGTAGGTTGTGCAACATAGAGGAAGAAACAGCCTCTCATATAATCTTTAAATGTGAAACTCTGGGTTGGAAAGGGTATGAATTATTAGGTTTAATAAACCCAGAACTGATCTTCCTAAAGTGAGCGAGTTGGTTTTAAGAGCCTGTCCACGACTTGGTCATTTGGGCCCAAAGCTATTAAAAAGGAAACACATTAAAACTAAAAATTCAATACAGGTTAAAAAGTTGAAAAGTACTAAACATACACACAAAAAAGCAGGTCATATGTGTTTAGTAAGGTCAATAGATGTAACAAACCAGAGCACCTTATCCACAGAGATGGGTCATTACCTAAACTGGTGGTTAAATCAGTACCCAGAGCGATGGATTGCCGGTATTGATGGAACCATGGACAATCAAGTAACATGTGCACCACAAACGACTAACATCGCAGGTCTGACACACAGGTGCTGGCTGAGCATGGAGAAGGTAGCCATTTGTTAGCCATTTGTGACCAATACATAACCATGTAATTACAGCCTCGCTGCACCAGTTTGTCAGATGTTAACCACGGTGACACTATGTCTTTGACCGAAGCTGCAAGCCCGCTAAGCTTTCCCAAGATTGCTACCAGGCTAAAAGCAGAGCCTGACAAAAGTGGTGAGAAACATCACCTGAGTAATTCTGTAACAGGCCACCTTAGCAGACCTGTGTGCTACCTCATTACTTGCAATGCCAATATGACCTGGGACCCATATGAAGACGAACTGGTAACCACAATCAATCAACTCAGAAATGTGAGCTTGAATGCACACAACAAGTGACGAGGAAGCTGCATACTGATGTAGGACCTATAGCACACTCAGGTAATCACTGCAAACAATAAAACTATTGATCTTCATAAAGAAAATTTAGTTAATTACCTACTGTCTCCCATTACAGATACAGGAAGGACTATGTAACTAAAATTATATAGAAAGGAGAAGATATAATAAACCTATAGGTTTCAATGTTAAAGCTTGACTCCTTCTTTATGAAAAAGCCAAGTAAAGTTAAATCTGCATTGAAAGTGTTCTGTGTCTTACTGTATTTTCAAAGGGAGTAGTAATGGTGCTTATGACAAAAAGGAAGAAAAAACTACTTCACTGGCAAGGAAGGAATTCTCCTTTAACGAGTCAGGGAAAGCCTCCCATCCTGCTTGTTAATTCAAAGCCTGGGTTTTACCTCTCTTGGCTGGACCAAGCCTAAGAGTTTCAGCCTATAGAGAAGTCTACTGCACATTAGATAGTTAGGGAAACACAGGGGTGGTTATTTCAGCTGGTGTAACAAATTCAATCAGTCACAACAGCTTTGTTTAAAGGAGCAATAAACTAGTAAAATATGTGAGGAGACTAAACTCTAATACAATATTTAAAAAAATAATTTTAACATTAGCTCCAATCATACTACAGAAAATTAAATCCCATAAAAGGTAAGACACCATGCAAGATATGAGTAAATTTATAACTAAATGATACTTGAAACATAGTGAACTTTAACACAGAATGAAAATTAATTGAAAGAAGTATTAATACAGTGACTTATAACATAAATACCATGCAACCCCAAAAAATCCAAACCATTGTGCAGTGTTTTTCCACTGCAAAAACCATAATATAACACCCAGCTGCTGTACACAAGGTCACGGTGCTGACTTGCTTTACTCTGCTCTGAAAGTGCAGTATTGAGCTGACGGTGATATTGTGTGGTTGAGTTATTAGCAGTGTCCTTTATTATTTTGTTCTGTGCTTAGTCACAAAGTGTATTATGGCTCAGTATTTGTTTTCTACTGCACAGTGTGTATTTATTTATGATTCGTATGTGTTAACACATTTTGTGAGCGGACTCTCAATAGTGTATACAATAGCAAAATTGACCCACATTTAATGTTCTTCACAGACGAGGCTTGGTTCCACCTTCATGGATATGTGTGCACACAAAATAATCATTATTGGAGCTGTGAGAAACCTAATATGTTCATGAAATACCCCTTCATAATGAAAAACTGGTGTATGGTGCACCATTAGTGGAGAAAGAGTTACAGGTCCTATTTTTCTTTTAGAGTCAACAGTTGATACCTGTACTTACATGAATACAATTTTGCCCTCTCTTTTTTAGAGAATTAACAGACAGGGAGTGTGTTTTTGCCTTTTTTCAACAAGACTCTGCAACAGCTCATACAGCTAATCTTTTGATGAGAGCAATTGAAAGTGTGTTTCAGGACCGAATTATTAGTAGAGATTTGTGGCCCCCTCGCTCCCCTGACCTAACCCCCTGCGATTTCTATTTTTGGGGCAACTTAAAGCATAAAGTGTACAAGACAAACCCACACACCCTGGAAGAATTAAAACAAAGTATCTGCCAGGAAATTACCAGCATTTCTCAACATGAACTACGGCAAGTGATGAATAGTTTCCTATAGAGGTGCCAAAAATGTATGGACAATGGCAGTGGCCTGTTTCAGCATCTCCTTTAATAACATTGGTAAGCAAAGCCTTTAAAAGTAGCTTTAAAACTGTTGCATGGTTTCATCTGCGCTGTCCTATGATAGCAGCAGATGACAACAAGTGCCAAGGGCGCAGATTGGTAAAACACCGCGCAGTCGGTTTGGATCAGCCAGTATATGGCCATTTAAAATGTGTCAGTCAGATCCACACCAACCCACATTAACAACCAAGGCAAACCAAGGTGATACATTATTAGTTTACATACATTTATTTCAAAAATCTTTCCAAATTGATGGTTAACATAATACACATGCTATAAGATGAATATTAAAATATCAAAAAATACAAAGGAAAAAATGCATGAAGAATAAAAATTAATGGAAAAAAATAAAAACAAGGGTAATTCAAAAAGGTTTAAAAACTTGATTACCTTGACTTCTTATGAGGATCAACTGCATCCGAGTCATCAAACCAATCACTTAAAACTTCGGGTAACTGCTCAACTTTGTCATCATCATAGACTAATACACCATTCTGGCAAAAGTTTTCCAAGTATTTTAGGAGCATTATTTTTATATCACAGCAAATATAAAGTAAGAAATACCTATTTAAAATACAATCATGCTGTACTTCATAGATTTATTTCAGTTTCCTTACCTTGAATATCTTGAGGTTATTTTGAGGATTATTAAGCAATGCTTTCAAAGCTTTGATCATTCGCATTCTGATCCTGCAACATATAATTGCAATCACACTGTTATACATATGGCTCAAAGTAAAACCTGATATTAACTTACTTGTTAAATATTAGGCAGAAAATGTTAGAAGTTATTTGTTTTAAGTAGAGCCTGGATGTTAGGCAAACAGCATTTTCTAGATACAGTACAAGGTTATGTAGTTATAACCATTGTTTAGGAATTTGAAAGTTATAGAACCATTTAGTTTGTCTTTGTGAGGTATAGCTGCCTATTTGAATTCTAAATACCTAATTTTGATTTTTCAATTTCCTTTAAATGTTTCTATTACATTCTATGACTTTATGTTGGAATATGACCATTAGGGATAGCATCTTGGAGACCAATAGCGGGACAGAATCAAAGTTATCGCAGCATGGTATATAGTTGTGATGTGTTGACAATGCAGTGTGTACGTGGGGCTACTAATAGAAGGAAAATGGGGCAGTGGTTGCATGATTGACTGTGATGTTTTCACTAGCGGTGGAAGGCAACTGAGGTTGCATGGCTGAAAAACATAAAATACCACTGATTTATGGAAACTAAAATGTTAATATTTACATAAATTCAATTGCTGTTGTGCAACAAATCATCAGCACCATTATCCATTTCATTTTCTCTCAAGATACACAGATTACAATGCACAACATATATTTGTAATGTCTCAAATGTGAATTGTCTCCAATTGGTACGATTGGCTTTATATTATGACAAACTTCGCAGGAGCAAACAGGATGTGATTGGAGCAAAACAGAAATAGAACTTATCATTGACTATTGGGTAAGATGCTCCATCGGCAATTATTTCCATAGCAACACCTCGTAGTACATTTTGTATTTCATGCATTATTGAAAATTCAACATTTTTTTCCAAACACTTTCTTCACTTTCTTTTTCACACGGTCTAAAACAGGTGTCACGGGTCTCTGATTAATTGCTTGCACAAGTTCATCGACAGCTTTCAGGACTCGAGGCATTTCAATGTTCAATATTTCAAAATATGTGATATTGTCATAGATATATCTGCAAAGTTCTTCTTTATGAATTGCAAATATTCATGCAATCCATTTAAAGCAAGAGATTTTACAGTCATGATTGAAGAGCATGTAGCATCATCAAAGGCATTAATTATCTGTAAAACCTTGTTTTAATATAGTACACTGCTGCATTATGCCATGTCCCCCAACATGTTACTACAGGTTGTTTACATGAGGCATGTGCAGTCGCCAATGCAGGTCGGTCTCTACTCGGTAGGTATGCAACTGTATCCACATGTGTCACGTTATCAGTCCCCAAAATGCTATCCCCAGTGCTCATCCTTGGTTTATAATATTTGATATCTGTTATGGAAAGTATGGGCAAATCCCAAACCACTTGACACTCAGTCCACAAAGTCTGCTAACACCATGTAGTTTGAAACAAACCAAAAGATGGAGAAGCAAGTAAGCAATGAGTCCAGCAGCAGTTCTTATCCTTACATAAGCAGTATTCATTTCTTTTGTTAACAGTTTAGACTACAGTAAAATAACACAAACATTATATTACTTGTATAGAGAAGGTATTGTGTTGTACCCAGAAATTTGATACCAAGATTTCACCAGAAATATATGTTTTGAGACCCCCTGAATCCAAAATAAGCACTTTTTGAAAAAGGTCCACATGCATGTGCATGTGCATGTGTGCATGTGCGTGTGTGTGTGTATGTGTGTGAAGATTTTCAAGAATATACCCCCCTCCCCAACTCCCTTTTAAATGGAAAAATTTCTGAAAATGTTGTTTTTCTCCAAAATGACTAACGATTTTGATTAAAATACCATATGTCAAATTTATTCACAACACAAATGAAATGTATATTTTGAATTATATCGGAATAACCTCTGAAGAGCACTTTATTCTGGTTTATTTTTGCACTATTTTGCATAATGATTAAACTGTAAGAGATAGAGAGAAAGTTACTACACAAAATATAGATCTTTTTAAAAGACACAATTTATGTCATATGCATTTTTGTTGTAGAGTTGTCCATTTTTCTTTTGTTCTATTCTTGGCCAAGCAAAGAAGCCAATTTCAATGACAGTTGTATAATGACAGCTTTTAAAACATTTCATTATTGCTTTAGCATAATGCATTCCTTTGTTTCCTTCTACTTATAAGCAGCTAAGTAATAAGTACATTCTGCCAATGCTTATCTCAATTAGCATGATGTTGAAAGAAGAAGAATCTTTTGTGTGAAGTTTGCTTGTAGAACAGTTAGAGAAAGTTACGTTGAGTGTAACACATCATATTTTATTTTAATTACATTCCTTTACATTTGCAATTATTTATTTAAAATCTGGGTTCTCCCAATAGAGCTATTTGCAATTGTGCCAACGGATATCATCAGTTAAATGGGATCTGTATTCTGACTTGACATAGTTCAATTATGTAAACAGTTGCTCACGCAAACATGGAGAACCAAACATAACAAGATGTGAGCTACAAGGAATCTTAATTGCACTTGTTTTGCAACTTATAACTACTTAAATAGATCAACATCATATTTATCATGGCCCAAATATTTCAAGAACTATTATTTTTCATGAATACTTATCAAAGCTAAGGTTTTACAAAACAATTTCCTGACAAACTGTTTATTCAGACTTCTGGTAAGGAAATATGTTTATTAAATTCCTTGCTCTCATTTGTATTTCGAAGGGATTGCAGAGAGAGCAGTTGCCCCTCTTATAATTGTCCTTTCCACAGTAGTAATTCCATTGTGAAGGTTTTAATTGCATCATACATGGTTACTATATTTTAATGTTTTCCTTACTCGTCGAGCTAATTTAAGTTTTAATTTATTTAGAACCTCCATTTCAATAGGACATTAGTGCAAATTACAGAAAGAAGCTGCTAACAAGGAAGACCAAAACTTTATATACAGTGAATTATTACTAACATATGGTGGGCTTCGCGACAGTGATGTGTTCTATTAATTTAATTTTATGGAAATTTACCACACACATATGGAACATCTAAGAGTGTAAAACATAACCAAATTTCAAAAAGCTGTCACCAAAATGAAGGAAGTTATAAATTTTATCTCCACTTAAGTTTTGGACTATGTAAATAACCAGGAAATTATGACTCAGATTTCACAAAGCAAAAGGACAGTTTATGTATAATGTCCATAAAAGTAGTTTATATGGAAAGAGCCACAATTCTATAGACCTCAAAACTTGCTACATTCTAATGTATACTTTTACAGTAGAGATCAATTTAATGAATCTCTTGCAAAATAAACTAAATTAAATATACTACCAATTTTATATTCCACTATTATTATTATTATTATTATTGCATGCTGCTATTAGTGCTATCATTGTTATATTTATTAAACTTTGAGTTAATTACTTATAATGTATATCTATTAATTCTAGAATTTATAATGGGAACATTACATAAGTGATATGCCCCACTGATGTGCATAAAACTGATGCAACTGGTTTATTAATACTGACTTAATCTCTTCCAACATCGCCTTTATGTTCCTCAGGAATAATTTTAGCTACAGATTCACAGGGTACTTTACTCCCCTCAAAATATGACTGATTGCCAAAGGGTACAATACAAGCCAGTTGTCCATAATGTTCTCACCAGTGGAATACAGTTAAGGGTGCAAATTGTTAAAACAAAATAAAAATAAATTTCTTTTATTGAAATCTAAGATATTTTCTGAATCCAATGAAGTTCTTTAGGTTGTTTATTGTTCATAAGTTTTTTAGAGTTTCACATGCAATTATCTCAAAAACTACTACAGTTAGAGAGCTGAAATTTTAAGAGGGAGTGGAAACATATTACTTACTCTAGCCCGTATGTATAATGTACATAGTGGATAGAGAAGGTATTGTATTCCACCCAAAAATTAGATGTTAAAATTTCACTAGAAATATACACTTTGAGGTCCCTGAGTCCAAAAAAAGCATTTTTTAGAAAAAGGGTATGTGTGTGTGCGAGATGGGATGGGATGGAGAGAGAGAGAGAGAGAGAGAGAGAGAGAGAGAGAGAGAGAGAGAGAGAGAGAGAGAGAGAGAGAGAGAGAGAGAAAGAGTGAGTTAGTTACAATGTCGTAAGTATTTTAAGTCCCGGGCTTCGCCATTAGGGTATGTCATTTCAAAATAATTTGAGATGACCTTGTGGTTTACAGGGAAACATGGGAATCAGTTGAGGAATTTATTGCCATGTTGGCATGCTGCCATGGTAGCTCAGTGGTAGAGGAACTGGCTAGAGACTGGGAGATCTGTGGTTCAAATCCCGGCTATGGCATTGCATTTTGCAGTCTGGCTATACCTATCCAAATCCTGTAACTTATCCAAATAAATAAATAAGGTAACTGTGCTGTTATATCTGTCCATGTGTGAAAATTTACATCTTAGTTTTGCACATTCTTTTTCACCAAAGACAAATATAATTTTTTAAATATATCATAATTGCATTAATACGTTTTACATTCAAAACCCTGGATTTTATTCCAGACAGTATAAGAAAATCATGACTATCTGATCAAATCGCAGACAGATAATAAGTCTAGGAGATAGTATTCAATATAGGCAAATACACCACTTTCTATGCACATAAGTATAGGGCACAGCAAATGAAATGGATGAAAAATAAAAATAAAATAGTGGACCATGCGTAGGTCAAGATTAGAAAGATATACTCAAACAGAGAAACCACACTAGTTTGAAGACCCATGATTCAAACTCCAGCAATGGACTACATTTTTTACTTTTACTCTGCCTTTGCAATCTTGCACTATACAAAGCTTGTGTGAAAGAAGAATTAATAATCAAGAGTATTATCTGTTTTAAGGACCTGTACGGCTAAAAGTTTCAAATTCCAAACTAATAATTCTAGCTTCTTTGAAATTTATACCACAGACGTAATATAATGCAAATAAGTCACAGTGCAAATTTCATCCATTTTGCTCAAATGGTTTAGAAATTATGGTCAAATTTGTTTATGTTTTTGTCATATCACTAAAAGGGCCTCTTGCAACAAAAACAAAACCCAAAAATTTTGGTCTAATATTTTTACCCTGGGTTTATAAAATATCTACTTTTTGAAATCAACCTTGGTTTCTGTGTGTCTCCTTTTGTTTAGGCTCCAAAAAGTTTTAAAGTTATGAGTGTGCATTTTTGTCATAAGACATAATTTTTGCGTTTGAAAATTGGTAAAATATGCTTAAATATATCTGACAGTAAAATGTAGGGCAATTCTTATCCATTGTAAAAACATATACATCAAGTTTTGTTTGTGCAACACAAAAAGTGCACCACAAGGAGCATTTTACAGGAAGAAAAATGTTGAAAGTATCAATAGTGAGAAAACAAGGAACAATTTGAATGCATGTCTCTCAGGTTGATAGGTTGGACCTTCAGCTTTCCTTTTCCTCTCCTATATCTTTTCTGTCCTTTACTTCTGCATAACTTTGTTTTTTACTTTGCATGATGCAAATGAAATCTCGCCGAATAGAAGTTTTTCTTATAGAATCTTGCCACTTCAGTGACTTAAAGCATTTAAAAATGGCACCTGGTGGCCATTTATACCTTTTTTGTATTCAGGAATGTTTAAATTATTTTACAGAATTAAAGTTAAAAAATTGATTTTTTATGATTTTTCATGAAATTTCAGTCATACATACCCTTAATATATACATATTTAAATATACAGCTACCACAATACTGATATCTTATGGTCATAAAATACCTTAAGCATTCATTTACCTTACCCTGAAAACAAATCCAATGGGCAGTAATGGCTTCTAGTGCGGATGATGCCTTTTTTTGCCTGCGAAAACAAACAAAGTTATACATTTTATACTTTATGAATGGACAAGCAATTAAAAATACCTATTAGAGTGATTGTTACTCTATGCAGTGTTCGAGGCTTATACATATCTATTAGAGTTCATGTCAAATCACAACGTAGTCATATCGTGCGCTTGTGCGTGAGAGGGATATAGAAGTAGCATGCAGCGCAGGGTGTTACTGAGGGCTATTCAGTGGAACTGTAGATTAAAACTTAAATAAAATTTGGCTATTTAGTAAAACTAAATAAATGGCAATAGAAATTACTGCACTTGCTAATTCCAGAGGAATAATCAGTGGCTCATCATCACTCATTCTCAAAGTGGAACAAGTAGAACCTTGTAAGATATTGTTTGCTGTATAGAAGCTGTTATCTTTTTTGCAGTAGGAAATTCATTATGGTCCTAATATTCCAAGACTGTTGTACAAACTACCTGTTTCTCAAAATCGTCTAAGTGTGTCGTTCCTTTTGGTATGTTAATATGTTTTCTGGATCAAACTAAAACTAGCAGAACCTGATGCACCTTTTTTTTTTCTCTCTCTCTGAAAAGATCCCAGAAACAGTGGATTGATTGACTCCACACACTATAGCAGTTAACTCCTGAGATGTTTTAAAGTCTAGTTTGCACCTTGGTCATTTGAGTTCCTTTTAAAAATGTATACACACCATAAACAACTTGTCATGCTTGACTACGTAAACACTATATTTTGGGTCTCATCTTTCACTAACACAATCACTTGTTTTACTTAGCAACATGTTGTAAGCTTCAATTTCATAGAACTGCTCATTAACTCCCTTTTTTTTCTTTGTCAGAGTGTTTAGGGATGTATTAGGAGAAAGAGCAAACATAATGGTACATTAGTGCAAAGGCTAATCACATCTCTGTTAATGTCTCAAGGTCTGTTTCATTTCTGACAAAATACATGTAAAACATAATTGCATATATGTATCGAACAGCTGAAGGTAAAATTATACTCTTTTTTGTACATGCTTACTCAATCATTCTCCTTATATGTGGTTTAAGTTTAAAGGTTATAATAAACTATTAGTATCCGAGAATTAATCTAGTGATTACTAAGCGAGACATGGCTAGTTCTGACTTGGTGATGTTGCAGGTCTGCAGCCCTGCAGCCTCTTAAGGACAAATGCAGAAGGTTTGATGCAAATTATAGAACTAGGATTGCCATAGTTTAGAGTTTCTATGCTATAAAACTCAAATTAGTGTATTGAATAATCTGTTCTCACTTCTTTGTTTTGAAGGATTCCTAAGGGCTGTTGCAATGCACAATATGCATATGTGACAGTTACCACAAACTTTTGAATTATCAGTGTTCACGGTTTACTGATACAAATCACAGATGGTTCAGGAAATCTTGGTTATATGAGGAATATAAAAACAAAATGCACTTAACCCACCTGCAGACAAAATAAATATTCCTGTTTCAATAGTGCACAACCTATCTGTGCAATCTATATGCCTCAAATAGCACTCCCTTCTATTGTAAAATGACTTAAAAATACCAGCAGACAAAATAAAGATTCCATCAATTTCAATAGTGCACAAACTATCTGTGCAATCTTTATGTATCAAATAACACTTCCTCTCATTCTACAATGGCTTCAAAATATCATGTTCAGCTCAGAACTAGTTACTGAATAGTGGTTACCACAGTAATGAAAACAATCACTAGTTAACCCACTAATGCTCACTGAAGTAACAAAGACAGTTACAGAGTCAGGTGACATCATTGTTATCACGGTACTAGGTAAACTCAAGTTATGCACCATTAATCTCCTCTGCATGGGATCATGAGTGGCATTGTCGATATGTATGTATTTATTTTATTCTCTGTAATTGGGTACTGCCAGAATAATCTTAAGTTAAAAATAGTAACTACAAATTAATGAGAATAAAAAAAAAAGTGCACGCACCCACCCCCACCACCCCACACACACACCCACACACACCCACCACCACCCCCACCCCCACACACACTCACCACCCCCACACACAAACCCACCCCACACACACCCACCACCCCACACACACCCACACACACCCACCACCACCCCCACACACACCACCCCCAACCCCCACCACCCCACACACACCCACACACACACACCACCCCCAACCCCCACCACCCCACACACACCCACACACACCCACCACCACCCCCACACACACACCACCCCCAACCCCCACCACCCCACACACACCCACACACACCCACCACCACCCCCACACACACCACCCCACCCCCACCCACCACCACCCCACACACACCCACACACACCCACCACCCCCACATACACCACCCCCAACCACCCCACTCACACACCCACACACACCCACCACCACCCCCACCCCCACACACACTCACCACCCCCACACACAAACCCACCCCACACACACCCACCACCCCACACACACCCACACACACCCACCACCACCCCCACACACACCACCCCCAACCCACACACACCCACCACCCCACACACACCCACACACACCCACACACACCCACACACACCCACCACCACCCCCACACACACCACCCCACCCCCACCCACCACCACCCCACACACACCCACCACCACCCCCACACACACACCACCCCACCCCCACCCACCACCACCCCACACACACCCACCACCCCCACATACACCACCCCCAACCCCCACACCCCCACCCCACCCCCACCCACCACCACCCCCACACACCCACCCCCACCCCACCCACCACCACCCCCACCCACCACCACCCCCACACACACCCACCACCCCCACATACAAACCCACCCCACCCCCACCCACCACCACCCCACACACACCCACCACCCCCACACACACCACCCCCAACCCCCACACACCCACCACCACCCCCACACACCCACCACCACCCTCACCCACCACCACCCCCACACACACACCCACCACCCCCACACACAAACCCACCCCACCCCCACCCACCACCACCCCACACACACCCACCACCCCCACACACACCACCCCCAACCCCCACACACAAACCCACCCCACCCCCACCCACCACCACCCCACACACCCCCACCACCCCCACACACACCACCCCCAACCCCCACACACCCACCACCACCCCCACCCACCACCACCCCCACACACACCACCCCCAACCCCCACACACCCACCACCACCCCCACCCACCACCACCCCCACACACAAACCCACCCCACCCCCACCCACCACCACCCCACACACACCCACACACACCACCCCCAACCCCCACACACCCACCACCACCCCCACCCACCCCCACCCCCACCCACCACCCCCACACACACCCACCACCCCCACACACAAACCCACCCCACCCCCACCCCCACACACACACCACCCCCAACCCCCACCACCACCCCCCACACACCCACCACCACCCCCACCCACCACCCCCACACACACCCACCACCCCCACACACAAACCCACCCCACCCCCACCCACCACCACCCCACACACCCCCACCACCCCCACACACACCACCCCCCACCCCCCACACACCCACCACCACCCCCCACACACCCACCACCACCCCCACCCACCACCACCCCCACACACACCCACCCCCACCCACCACCCCCACACCCCCACACACACCACCACCCCCACACCCACTCACCACCCCCACACACAAACCCACCCCACCCCCACACACACCCGCCACCACCCCCACACACACCCACCACCACCCACACACACACCACCCCCAACCCCCACACACCCACCACCACCCCCACCCACCACCACCCCCACACACCCACCACCCCCACACACACCCACCACCCCCACACACAAACCCACCCCACCCCCACCCACCACCCCCACACACCCCCACCCACCACCACCCCCACCCCCACACCCACTCACCACCCCCACACACAAACCCACCCAACCCCACCCACCACCCCCACACACACCCACCACCACCCCCACACACACCCACCACCCCCACCCCCACACACACACCCACTCACCCACACACACAAACCCCCACACACACCCACACACACCCACCACCACCCCCACCCCCCACACACACAAACCCCCACCCACCACCCCCCACACCCACACACACCCACTCACCCACACACACACCCCACCCCCACACACACCCACCACCCACCCTCACACCCAAACCCACACCCACACACACACAAAGTTTCTGAAACACCTAACTACTTATTACTCAGCATACCAAAACTATGTCAATTACCAGCATGTTTATACATGTTACTATGAAGCCTCAACATTAATAGTTGCAGAAAAGTTTTTGAGATCCTTAATTACCTCACGATATTTACTTTAATTATCTAATATTTATTCTGTTTAAATTACCCCTAAACTTCTTTAAGGTCAGAGGGCAGCCCTGAAAGGCAATTCATTCCGTTCTTCAATGGTCCTATTAACAAAAGAAAGTTTTGCTATGTTGGTTCTCTACCTTCTACCGCTAATTTTATACAAATGATCGTTTTGTCTAGTATGCTGGGTTTTCTAAACTCTTTCTAATGTCCACCCATGTATTTAAACCAGTATAAGCTTTAAATAGTGTGACTAACCTATGTCTTTTACTGCTAACTTTCAGCGGCTGCCATTTATTGTCTTCGCCTTTCGTAAGCCCAAAATCTTTCCCTCTGTTTTTGAATTTTACAGCCCTTCTTTTTCAATGAATCAGTTTGATTAACCATGTATGGGTCCCAGAATGCTACTCCATATACCATCTGGCAAAAAAAAATTGCCTGCTAAATATGAGGTCCCTAGACAAGTATTGAGACCACAAATAATGTATACTCACAGAAATGTCTTGTTTATCCCAGTTTCTCAAAGTATTCTCCCTAGCACTGATGAACTACTTCTGGAATCATTCACGCCACTCAGTTCCCAACACTGTTGATAACTCCTCTATGTTGCAACAACTTCTTCAGGGCTAGAAAAGTGATGACCTTGGAGCCAGTTCTTCATCGTAAGGAACAGGAAAAAACCATATGGCGCCACATCAGGACTATAGGATGGACGAATCAATAGTTTTGCCTCCGTTCCTTGCAGAAACTCCATTGTTACATTAGTGGTGCGAACTGACACATTGTCATGATGCAACAAAATGCCCCTTAGTCCTGTCTTTTGACTCTTTTCTTGGATTGTTTTTAAACACTTTCGGAAGGCAAACTTCTGTGTACCATTCGGCAATAGCAGTTTTCTAATTTTCGAGCACAACTGTTACCAAGTGACTATATGTAAGAAGAAAGAAGAAACCATTTCTTTCCTACATTTGTGCTCTTGAACTTGAGTCATCTGCGAACACCCAAATGGAGGGCTGACATTTTGTTTCTGGGTTAAATCTTTGTAACTGTTCTTGGCATCATTCCACCCTATGGGCTTCTGTACTTCAGATCAATCTTGGAAGAATTATTTTTTTCCAGGAAGGTTTGAAGGATAGTTGAAACAATCTGGGAACTCATCACTAATGACCTTGTAGGTTAGTCTTGGATCTTCCCTAATCATTGCTTCCACAGTGAAGATGTTTTTGCACTCACTACTGTTGTTGGTCTGCATCTTCTCTTCATCTTCCCCAAATCAGCAGAACACAATAATACGTGATGAGAATAGTTCCCAAAAGCCCCCTCAAATGGTGATAGGTATGTGCCTTCTGATGACATATTTACTGATGAAACATCAGAACCTGGTGAAAGTGAGAAAGGGGAAATAGACAGTTCCTGCATACCCGCTTCCACAGACATTACTGACAGTGCTTGTCATCATAATAACCTAAAAATTCACCAGGACCAGAAATGGAATGTGATATATACTGTTTCATCTCAAACACAATGTGCATCTGTAGGTGAAATAAATCCTTCAACAGTTTCATAAAAACCCCAAAGACCCTTGTGTTAGTGGATACATTACAAGAATTTTTACCTAAAATGGATTTCGAGAGAGAAATTTTCCAATAAAACTTATATCATTGGGTTCATTTATCAAATGCTTAACTTCAAACACTGACATTGGCAAAAGTGATATATTTTCTTTTGCTATGTTTGAACTGTATGCTGTTGTATTTAGGTTAACAGGTTATTACGAGAAGTGAAGTAAGAATTATTGCAGATCAATGCCCTTGCCTCTTTACAATTAGCTGACTCTACTCAGTAGGTATGTAACTGGGTTCACATGTGTCCCACTATTCGCCCCCAAGATGCTATCCCTAGTAATTACTATTACCTTATTCATTTGTTATAGTTGGTGAACTTAACATTATGAAGTTATTTAAAAGCTTGAAAACCGGCATATCAGATTATTCACATAATACTAGCAATATCACACACAGCAGATTTAAACTTAGAAACATCACCTTTAGATATTGGTTTAAGCAGAAGGTGCATTTACTGAGACGCCTGTCCACAGGGGGCAGCCAGCCTTGTTTTGGCTTAATCTCGACGCAGAAAGTTGTAGTTGAACAATTTCCAGGTACTTCCAAATGTTTTGGTAGCAATGCATAATCTGGGTAAATGGTGACATAGCCGTACTGCAGAGACTTGTGGTGACGGAAAGCTGAAACAAAAAACAAGAACAACTCAACACAGTGAAGTCCATTACATTAATAGAAAATCTTATGTGTTATACTCATACGACTTTCTCTGACTGTTCTACAAACAGACTTCTTACAAAAGATTATTCTTCTTTCTAAACCATGCTAATCAAAATAAACATTAGCAGAATGTACTTATTACTTAATTCCTTATAAATAAAAGGGAACTAAAGGAATGTGCTATGATAAAGCGATAGTAAAATGTTTTAAAAGCTGTCATTATGTGATTGTCACTGAAATTAGCTTCTTTGCTTGGCCAGGAGTAGAACAAACAAAAACTGACACCTCCTGTATGAGAAAGTGCAGGTTTTTTAAAGCTGAAACCAAAAATAAAGAATACCTCAAAAATGATTAACTCACGGAAAAATGTATATAACATAAATTGTGTGTTTTAATGTGCCCTACATTTTTGTGTGGTAAATTTTTGTCCATCTCTTAAGGTTTAACAGTTATGTAAAATTCCGTAAAATTCATCCAAAATAAAGTAGTCTTCAGAGGGCTGTTCCCAGAAAATTCAAGACATACACTTTATTTGTCAGGTAAATATCTTTAATATACAACATTTTAATCAAAATCGTTAACAGTCATTTTTGAGAAAATCAAAATGTTTGAAAAAAGTTCCATGTAAAGGCTAGTTTGTGGAGGAGGGGGATTTTTCTCAAAATCTTTATGTCGCATCCCTGGAAGATACTAAACTTAAATACCAAGTTTGGTATTTTACCGACTTTTTGTTTTTGAGTTGTGTTTGCACACACAGACCTTTTTCTGAAAATGCTTTTTTTGGATACAGGGGACCCTAAAACATATATTTTGGTGAAATCTCGGTATCAAATTTTTGGGTGGAGTGCAACACCTCTCAATATACTATGTACATAGTATGTGTAGAGAAAGTAAAGATTAATATAGCACATTATGTGATTCAATTCTAATTTATATCTCTAATCTAGATACTTAAAAAATAATATTTTTTTCTATGTACAATCTGCACTCTCTTATGGTATAAGGGAAAGTCGGACAAAATGGGCTAGATGGACAAAACGGGCTAGATGGACAAAACAGGGATTCAAGTTTTATGGCCTGGTGATTTGTGGCAGAAACTTGTAGAATTACTTGAGCTTAAGTCATGTAAACCACTCATATTACAGCAGTGATTTGTTTAAATTTTCACGGTAAAAGATTAAGAATTGGGCATCAACATTATTATGCTCCTAATTTTAAATACCTATAGATTTAGTTTAGGTGAGTACACCATCTGATAGTCCACTATTTACCTGTTATTTTAACATATTGTATTTGTGTCTAGGAGTTATTTGAAAAACACTAGAGTAAAATGAATTCAAAATGGCATGGTCGGACAAAACCGGGAAGCAGTATTCCAGTTCAGACTGGTTCTAGAGCCTTCAGGAAATACGACAAGTGGCGAGGGAAAACAGCTATCATTACTTCATTTCCCTACAAATTAGAACTCAATGCAGAAGAAAAAGGGTGAAAAAACAAGGCAAGAAAGATATACAATGAAGCGAAAATTGTTCAAGGTGACAGAAGAAAAAAGCTAACAAAACTGAGGTGAAAAAGAAGCCAAAAAAAAATTAACTCTTGATATGAGACGAGGAGGAGGATGAAAGGAAGATTGCAGCAATGCACATGACCAAGACCAAATTTTCATTGGTGATTTTATGTCTAAATGGTTTAAGAACTCTTAGGGCATAACTTAAATAAACGTTGTATATGTAGCTTTGATATAGATTCAATTTCAATAAGTTTTGTATTTGATATTCTGCAAGTTTTTGTTTAATAAATAGTTTTATTGCAATGTATCAATATGTTTTTAATTATTCTCTACAAGTTGGACAAAACCAGGACATTGCACACTTTCGGAAGATGTGTTTTTATGCTCTTACTTACAGTTAGTCACCACTGATTTATATGCTTTTCTCTTCACAAGGGACAAGTTTATGCGTTAATAAAATATTGACTGTTTCATTCCCATAGTGAATAAATATTTTAAAAAAACTGTTAGGGACCTGGTTTTGTTTGACTTTCCCCTAATCATTTGGGCATCTGGTAGTAAATTAGGTAATCTCGTTATAGCACAGAGAGAGGGTGAGTGAGTGAGTGAGTGAGTGAGTGAGTGGGTGGGTGAGTGGTTGGGTTGGTGAGTGGGTGAGTGAGTGAGTAAGTGAGTGAGTGGGTGAGTGAGTGATAGTGAGTGGGTGAGTGAGTGATAGTGAGTGGGTGGGTGGGTGGGCGAGTGACTGATAGTGAGTGAGTGGGTGAGTGAGTGGGTGGGTAAGTGAGAGGGTGCGTGAGTGGGTGAGTGAGTGGGTGAGTGTGTGGGTGAGTGAGTGGTGCGTGAGTGGGTGGGTAAGTGAGAGGGTGCGTGGGTGGGTGGGTGGGTGAGTGAGTGAGTGAGTGAGTGGGTGAGTGAGTGGTTGGGTGAGTGAGTGATATTGAGTGAGTGGGTGGGTGGGTGAGTGAGTGATAGCGAGTGAGTGGGTGAGTGAGTGAGTGAGTGATAGCGAGTGAGTGGGTGGGTGGGTGAGTGAGTGATAGCGAGTGAGTGATAGCGAGTGAGTGATATGGAGTGAGTGGGTGGGTAAGTGAGTGAGTGATAGTGAGTGGGTGGGTGGGTGGGTGGGTGAGTGAATGATAGCGAGTGAGTGGGTGGGTGATTGGGTGAGTGGGTGAGTGAGTGATAGCGAGTGAGTGAAGAAGTGAGTGAGTGATAGCGAGTGAGTGAGTGGATGGGTGGGTGAGTGATAACGAGTGAGTGAGTGACTGGGTGGGTGAGTAATAGCGAGTGAGTGAGTAGGTGGGTGGGTGGGTGAGTGAGTGGGTGGGTGACTGATAGTGAGTGGGTGGGTGGGTGACTGATAGTGAGTGGGTGGGTGACTGATAGTGAGTGGGTGGGTGACTGATAGCTAATGGGTGGGTGAGTGGGTGGATGGGTGAGTGATAGTGAGTGGGTGGGTGAGTGGGCGAGTGATAGTTAGTCGGTGGGTGGGTGAGTGGGTGTGAGTGTGTGAGTGAGTGATAGCGAGTGAGTTAGTGAGTAAGTGATAGTGGGTGAGTGAGTGGGTGAGTGAGTGAGTGGGAGAGTGAGTGAGTGGGTGAGTGAGTGAGTGATAGCGAGTGAATGAGTGGGTGGGTGAGTGATAGCGAGTGAGTGGGTGGGTGAGTAGGTGAGTGATAGTGAGTGGGTGAGTGATAGTGAATGATAGCGAGTGATTGAGTGGGTGTGTAGGGTGAGTGAGTGATAGCGAGTGAGTGAGTGGGTGAGTGAGTGAATGGGTGAGTAATAGTGAGTGATAGCGAGTGAGTGAGTGGGTGAGTGAGTGGGTGAGTGGGTGGGCGGATGAGTGAGTGAGTGGGTGGGTGGGTGAGTGATAGCGAGTGAGTGGGTGGGTGAGTGAAAGTGCGTGACAACGAGTGAGTGTGTTGGTGAGTGAGTGGGTGGGGTGATTGATAGCGAGTGGGTGAGAGTGTAGGTGAAAGATAGCGAGTGAGTGGGTGAGTGATAGCAAGTGTGTGAGTGAGTGGGTGAGTAATAGCGAGTGAGTGGGTGAGTGGCTGAGTGGGTGGGAGAGCGATAGCGTGTGAGTGGGTGCGTGGGTGAGTGATGGGTGGGTGAGTGATAGCGAGTGAGCGAGATGGTGAGTCGGAGGGTGAGTGATAGCGAGTGAGTGGGTGAGTGATAGCTAGTGAATGAGTGGGTGAGTGATAGCTAGTGAATGAGTGGGTGAGTGATAGCGAGTGAGTGGGTGGGTAAGTGATAGCGAGTGAGTGGGTGAGTTGGTGGGTGATTGATAGTGCGCGATAGTGAGTGATAGCGAGTGCGTGGGTGGGTGAGTAATGGAGAGTGGGTGTGTGAGTGGGTGGGTGAGTGGTAGCGAGTGAATTAGTGGGTGAGTGGGTGTGTGAGTGTTAGTGAGTGGGCGAGTGATAGACAGTGATAGCGTGTGAGTGGATGTGTGGGTGATATTGAGTGATAGCGAGTGAGTGGGTGAGTGGGTGGGTGGGCGGATGAGTGAGTGAATGATAGCGAGTGAGTGATATGGTGTGGGTAGGTGGGTGGGTGAGTGAATGAATGATAGTGAGTGGGTGGGTGGGTGATTGAGTGAGTGAGTGGGTGAGTGAGTGATAGCGAGTGAGTGAGTGAAGAAGTGAGTGAGTGAGTGGGTGGGTAGGTGGGTGATAACGAGTGAGTGAGAGTGACTGGTTGGGTGAGTGATAGCGAGTGAGTGAGTGGGTGGGTGGGTGAGTGATAGCGAGTGAGTGAGTGGGTGGGTGGGTGAGTGATAGCGAGTGAGTGAGTGGGTGGGTGGGTGATAGCGAGTGAGTGGGTGTGCGGGTGACTGATAGTGAGTGGGTGGTGAGTGATAGCGAGTGAGTGGGTGGGCGGGTGACTGATAGTGAGTGGGTGGTGAGTGATAGCTAACGGGTACGTGAGTGGGTGGGTGGGTGAGTGAGTGATAGTGAGTGGGTGGGTGAGAGGGTGGGTGAGTGACAGCGAGTGTGTGTGTGAGTGATAGCGAATGAATTAGTGAGTGAGTGAGTAATAGCGAGTGAGTGGGTGGTTGAGTGAGTGATGGCGAGTGACTGAGAGAGTGGGTGGGTGAGTGAGTGGGTGAGTGGGTGAGTGGCTGGGTGAGTGATAGTGAATTATAACGAGTGATTGAGTGGGTGAGTAGAGGGAGTGAGTGATAACGAGTAAGTGGGTGGGTGGGTGGGTGAGTAATAGTGATTGATAGCAAGTGAGTGGGTGGGTGAGTGAGTGGGTGAGTGGGTGAGTGAGTGGGCGGGTGAGTGGGCGAGTGAATGAGTGAGTGGGTGGGTGAGTGATAGTGCGTGCTAGCGAGTGGGTGGGTGGGTGAGTGGTTGGGTGGGGAGATGGATATCGAGTGATTGAGTGAGTGGGTGAGTGTGCGAGTGAGTGGGTGAAAGATAGCGTGTGAGTGGGTGAGTGATAGTGAGTGGGTGAGTGTGTGGGAGAGTGATAGCGTATGAGTGGGTGCGTGGGTGAGTGATAGTGAGTGCGTGGGTGAGTGGATGAGTGATAGCGAGTGAGCGAGATGGTGAGTGGGTGGGTGAGTGAGTGGGTGAGTGGGTGGGTGAGTGGGTGGGTGAGTGTTAGCGAGTGGGTGAATGGGTGGGTAAGTGATAGCGAGAGAGTGGGTGAATGGGTGGGTGATTGATAGTGAGCGATAGCGAGTGAGAAAGTGGGTGAGTGGGTGAGTGGGTGGGTGAGTGGGTGAGTGGGTGGGTGGGTGAGTGATAGCGAGTGAATGGGTGAGTGGATAGGTGGGTGAGTGATAGTGAGTGATAGTGAGTGATAGCGAGTGAGTTGGTTGGTGAGTGAGTTATTGAGTGCTAGCGTGTGAGTGGGTGGGTGCCAGCGTGTGAGTGGGTGAGTGGGTGGGTGGGTGAGTGATAGAGAGAGAGTGGGTGGGATGGTTGGTGAGTGATAGCGAATGCGTGGTTGAGTGGGTGGGTGGGTGAGTGATAGTGATTGAGCGAGTGAGTGGCTGAGTGGGTGACTGAGTGAGTGATAGCGTGTGTGTGGGTGGTGAGTGGAAGGGTGAGTGGGTTGATGGGTGAATGATATCGAGTGAGTGGGTGGGTGGGTGAGTGTTAGTGAGTCATAGCGAGTGAGTGCGTGAGTGGTTCGGAGGGTGAGTAATGGCGAGTGGGTGGGTGAGTGGTAGCGAGTGAATTAGTGGGTGAGTGGGTGTGTTAGTGAGTGATAGCGAGTGAGTGGGTGAGTGGGTGGTCGAGTGATAGTGAGTGACAGCGTGTAAGTGGGTGGGTGAGTGATATTGAGTGATAGCGAGTGAGTGGACGAGTGGGTGGGTGAGTGAGTGATAGCGAGTGAGTGATAGCGAGTGAGTGATATGGAGTGGGTGGGTGGGTGAGTGAGTGAATAATAGCGAGTGGGTGGGTGAGTGAGTGAATGGCTGAGTGAGTGATAGCGAGTGAGTCAGTGAAGAAGTGAGTGAGTGAGTGAGTGGGTGGGTGAGAGGGTGGGTGGATGGGTGGGTGAGTGGGTGAGTGAGTGCGTGAGTGAGTGTGTGGGTGAGTAATTGCGAGTGAGTGGGTATTTGGTTGGTAAGTGATATCGAGTGAGTGGGTGGGTAAGTGATAGCGAGTGAGTGGGTGAAGGGTGGGTGATTGATAGTGAGCGATAGCGAGTGAATGAGTGGGTGAGTGGGTGGGTGTGTGAATGGGTGATTGGGTGGATGAGTGAGGGCAAGTGAGTGGGTGAGTGGATAGGTGGGTGGGTGAGTGATAGTGAGTGATAGCGAGTGAGTTGTTTGGTAAGTGAGTGGGTGAGTGCTAGCGTGTGAGTGGGTGAGTGGGTGGGTGAGTGATACAGAGAGGGTGGGTGAGTGGGTGGGATGGTTGTTGGGTGATAGCGAGTGCGTGGGTGAGTGGGTGGGTGAGCGATAGCGAGTGGGTGGGTGGGTGGGTGACTGGGTGAGTGAGAGTGAGTGATAGCGAGTTAGAAGGTGGTGAGTGGAAGGGTGAGAGTGTTGGTGGGTGAGTGAGTGGGTGGGGGAGTGGGTGAGTGAGTGGGTGAGTGAGTGGGATAGTGAGTGGGAGAGTGATTGGGCGGGTGGGTGAATGATAGCGAGTGTGTCAGTGGGTGGGTGAGTGATAGCGAGTGATATCGAGTGAGTGAGTGGGTGAGTGGGTGGGTGAGTGGGTGGGTGAGTGAGTGAGTAATAGGCAGTGATAGCGAGTGAGTGAGTAGGTGGGTGAACGATAGTGAATGAGTGGGTGGGTGAGTGATAGTGACTGATAGCGAGAAAGTGAGG
Organism: Hymenopus coronatus; assembly: GCA_030762935.1. Classification (NCBI taxonomy): domain Eukaryota; kingdom Metazoa; phylum Arthropoda; class Insecta; order Mantodea; family Hymenopodidae; genus Hymenopus; species Hymenopus coronatus. Next base: position 11,880,468 of record CM060900.1, on the reverse strand, counting down.
GGGTGAGTGAGTGGGTGAGAGGATGGGTGAGTGATAGCGAGTGTGTGATTGGGTGAGTGATGGTGTGAGTGAGTAGTTGGGTAGTTGAGTGATAGCGAGTGGGTGGGTGAGTGGGTGTGTGAGTGGGTGGGTGATAGCAAGTGAGTGGGTGGCTGGGTTAGTGAGCGATAGCGATTGGGTGGGTTAGTGATAGCGAGTGAGTGGGTGGTTGGGTGGGCGAGTGATAACGAGTGAGTGGGTGGGTGAGTGAGTGATAGCGAGTGAGTGATAGCGAGTGAGTTAGTGGGTGAGTGGGTGGGTGAGTGAGTGGTAGCGACAGAGTGAGTGAGTGGGTGGGTGGGTGAGTGAATGGGTGAGAAATAGTGAGTGATAGCGAGTGAGTGAGTGGGTGAGTGGGTGAGTGGGTTAATGAGTGGGCGGATGAGTGAGTGAGTGGGTGGGTGAGTGATAGCGAGTGAGTGGGTGGTTGAGTGAAAGTGCGTGACAACGAGTGAGTGGGTGGGTGAGTGAGTGGGTGGGGTGATTGATAGCGAGTGACTGAGTGAGTGGGTGAGTGGGTGGGTGAGAGTGTAGGTGAAAGATAGCGAGTGAGTGGGTGAGTGATAGCAAGTGTGTGAGTGAGTGGGTGAGTAATAGCGAGTGAGTGGGTGAGTGGCTGAGTGGGTGGGAGAGCGATAGCGTGTGAGTGGGTGCGTGGGTGAGTGATGGGTGGGTGAGTGGTAGCGAGTGAGCGAGATGGTGAGTCGGAGGGTGAGTGATAGCGAGTGAGTGGGTGAGTGATAGCTAGTGAATGAGTGGGTGAGTGATAGCTAGTAAATGAGTGGGTGAGTGATAGCGAGTGAGTGGGTGGGTAAGTGATAGCGAGTGAGTGGGTGAGTTGGTGGGTGATTGATAGTGAGCGATAGTGAGTGATAGCGAGTGCGTGGGTGGGTGAGTAATGGCGAGTGGGTGTGAGTGGGTGGGTGAGTGGTAGCGAGTGAATTAGTGGGTGAGTGGGTGTGTGAGTGTTAGTGAGTGGGCGAGTGATAGACAGTGATAGCGTGTGAGTGGATGTGTGGGTGAGTGAGTGATAGCGAGTGAGTGGGTGGGTGAGTGATATTGAGTGATAGCGAGTGAGTGGGTGAGCGGGTGGGTGGGCGGATGAGTGAGTGAATGATAGCGAGTGAGTGATATGGTGTGGGTGGGTGGGTGGGTGAGTGAATGAATGATAGTGAGTGGGTGGGTGGGTGATTGAGTGAGTGAGTGGGTGAGTGAGTGATAGCGAGTTAGTGAGTGAAGAAATGAGTGAGTGGGTGGGTGTGTGGGTGATAACGAGTGAGTGAGAGTGACTGGTTGGGTGAGTGATAGCGAGTGAGTGAGTGGGTGGGTGGGTGAGTGATAGCGAGTGAGTGGGTGGGCGGGTGACTGATAGTGAGTGGGTGGTGTGTGATAGCTAACGGGTACGTGAGTGGGTGGGTGGGTGAGTGTGTGAGTGATAGTGAGTGGGTGGGTGAGAGGGTGGGTGAGTGACAGCGAGTGTGTGTGTGATAGCGAGTGAATTAGTGAGTGAGTGAGTAATAGCGAGTGAGTGGGTGGGTGAGTGAGTGATGGCGAGTGACTGAGAGAGTGGGTGGGTGGGTGAGTGAGTGAGTGATATCGAGTGAGTGGGTGAGTGGGTGAGTTATAGTGAGTGGGTGAGTGGGTGGGTGAGTGATAGTGAATTATAACGAGTGATTGAGTGGGTGAGTAGAGGGAGTGAGTGATAACGAGTGAGTAAGTGGGTGGGTGGGTGAGTCATAGTGATTGATATCAAGTGAGTGGGTGGGTGAGTGGGTGAGTGAGTGGGCGGGTGAGTGGGTTGAGTGAATGAGTGAGTGGGTGAGTGATAGTGCGTGCTAGCGAGTGAGTGGGTGGGTGAGTGGTTGGGTGGGGAGATGGCTATCGAGTGATTGAGTGAGCGAGTGGGTGAGTGTGCGAGTGAGTGGGTGAGAGTGTGGGTGAAAGATAGCGTGTGAGTGGGTGAGTAATAGTGAGTGGGTGAGTGGCTGAGTGTGTGGGAGAGTGATAGCGTATGAGTGGGTGCGTGGGTGATTGATAGTGAGTGCGTGGGTGAGTGGATGAGTGATAGCGAGTGAGCGAGATGGTGAGTGGGTGGGTGAGTGTTAGCGAGTGGGTGAATGGGTGGGTAAGTGATAGCGAGAGAGTGGGTGAATGGGTGGGTGATTGATAGTGAGCGATAGCGAGTGAGAAAGTGGGTGAGTGGGTGAGTGGGTGGGTGAGTGATAGCGAGTGAATGGGTGAGTGGATAGGTGGGTGAGTGATAGTGAGTGATAGCGAGTGAGTTGGTTGGTGAGTGAGTTATTGAGTGCTAGCGTGTGAGTGGGTGGGTGCCAGTGTGTGAGTGGGTGAGTGGGTGGGTGGGTGAGTGATAGAGAGAGAGTGGGTGTGATGGTTGGTGAGTGATAGCGAATGCGTGGGTGAGTGGGTGGGTGGGTGAGTGATAGTGATTGAGCGAGTGAGTGGCTGAGTGGGTGACTGAGTGAGTGATTGTGAGTGATAGCGTGTGTGTGGGTGGTGAGTGGATTGAGTGGGTTGATGGGTGAGTGATATCGAGTGAGTGGGTGGGTGGGTGAGTGTTAGTGAGTCATAGCGAGTGAGTGCGTGAGTGGTTCGGTGGGTGAGTAATGGCGAGTGGGTGGGTGAGTGGTAGCGAGTGAATTAGTAGGTGAGTGGGTGTGTGAGTGTTAGTGAGTGATAGCGAGTGAGTGGGTGAGTGGGTGGGCGAGTGATAGTGAGTGAAAGCGTGTAAGTGGGTGTGTGGGTGAGTGGGTGGGTGAGTGATATTGAGTGATAGCGAGTGAGTGGACGAGTGGGTGGGTGAGTGAGTGAGTGATAGCGAGTGAGTGATATGGAGTGAGTGGGTGGGTGAGTGATAGTGAGTGAGTGGGTGAGTGGGTGGGTGAGTGAGTGGTAGCGACAGAGTGAGTGGGTGGGTGGGTGGGTGAGTGTTAGCGAGTGAGTGAGTGATAGCGAGTGATATCGAGGTAGTGAGTGATAGCGAGTGGGTAGGTGAATGGGTCAGTGAGTGGGTGGGTGAGTGATAGCGAGTAGTGAGTGGGTGGGTGAGTGATAGTGAGTGATAGCGAGTGAGTGAGTGCGTGAGTGGTTGGGTGGGTGAGTAGTGGCAAGTGGGTGGGTGAGTGGGTGGGTGAGTGGGTGGGTGAGTGGGTGGGTGAGTGGGTGGGTGAGTGGGTGGGTGAGTGGGTGGGTGATTGGTATCGAGTGAATTAGTGGGTGAGTGGGTGTGTGAGTGTTAGTGAAAGATAGCGAGTGAGTGGGTGGGCGAGTGATAGTGAGTGATATCGAGTGAGAGGGTGAATGGGTGATAGCGAGTGAGTGGGTGGGTGAGTGATAGTGAGTGAGTGGCTGGGTGTATGAGTGGGTGAGTGATAGCGAGTGGGTGGTGGGTGGGTGAGTGATAGCGAGTGGGTGGGTGAGTGGGTGGGTGAGTGGGTGGCTGAGTGATGAGTGATAGCCAGTTAGTGGGTGGGTAAGTGATAGTGAGTGAGTGGCTGGGTGTATGAGTGGGTGAGTGATAGCGAGTGGGTGGTGGGTGGGTGAGTGATAGCGAGTGGGTGGGTGAGTGGGTGGGTGAGTGGGTGGCTGAGTGATGAGTGATAGCCAGTTAGTGGGTGGGTAAGTGATAGTGAGTGATAGCGAGTGGGTGAGTGGGAGGGTGAGTGATAGCGTGTAGGTGGGTGAATGAGTGGCTGGGTGAGTGAAAGCGAGTGAGTAGGTGAGTGGGTGGCTGAGTAAGTGAGTGAGTGGGTGGGTAGGTGAGTGAGTGGGTTGGTGAGTGAGTGGGTTGGTGAGTGAGTGGGTTGGTGAGTGAGTGGGTTGGTGAGTGAGTGGGTTGGTGAGTGAGTGTTTGGGTGTGTGTGAGGGTGAGTGAGTGGGATGGTGGATGAGTGTGTGTGTGTGTGAGTGAGTGAGTGGGTGGGTGGGTTAGTGAGTGGTTGGGTGGGTGAGTGAGTGGGTGGGTGAGTGAGTGGGTGGGTGAGTGCGTGAGTGAGAGGGTAGGTGGGTGATTGGTTGGGTGAGTGAGAGAGTGATTGTGAGGTAGTGGGAGGGTGGGTGGGTGAGTGAGTCAGAGCGAGTGAGTGGGTGGGAGAGTGAGTGAGTGAGTGAGTGATAGCGAGTGAGTGGGTGTGTGGGTGGGTGAGTGAGTGATAGTGAGTGAGTGGGTGGGTGGGTGGGTGAGTGATACCGAGTGAGTGAGTGATAGCGAGTGAGTGGGTGTGTGGGTGGGTGAGTGAGTGGGTGAGTGAGTGAAGAAGTGAGTGTGTGATAGCGGGTGATTGAGTGAATGGGTGTATGAGTAATTGATAGCGAGTGAGTGGGTTGGTGGGTGAGTGATAGCTAATGGGTAGGAGTGTGGGTGGGTTGGTGAGTGATAGCTAATGGGTGGGTGAGTGGGTGGGTGTGTGATAGTGAGTGGCTGAGTTGGTGATAGGGCGATTGATAGTGAGGGGGCGGTGAGTGACTGCGAGTGGTTGGGTGAGTGTGTGATAGTGAGTGAGTTAGTGAGTGAGTGATTACGAGTGGGTGAGTGAGTGATAGCGAATAAGTGAGTGAGTGCGTGAGTGATAGCGAGTGTGGGAGTGAGTGGGTGGGTGAGGGAGTGATAGCGAGTTAGTGGGTGGGTGGGTGAGTGGGTGAGTGATAGTGAGTGGGTGAGTGGGTTGTTGGGTGAGTGATAGTGAATGATAGCGAGTGATTGAGTGGGTGAGTGATAGCGAGTGATTGAGTGGGTGAGTGAGTGAGTGGGTGCGTGAGTAATAGTGAGTGATAGCGAGTGAGTGGGTGGGTGAGGCGGTGAGTGAGTGGGTGGGTGAGGCGGTGAGTGAGTGGGTGGGTGAGTAAATGATAGCAAGTGAGTGAGTGGGTGGGTGAGTGATAGTGCGTGATAGTGCGTGATAATGCGTGGGTGGGTGAGTGGGTTGGTGCGTGGGTGGGTTGAGTGATAGAGAATGAGTGGGTGGGTGCGTGGGTGAGTGAGTGGATGAGTGGGTGAGATTGTGGGTGAAAGATAGCGAGTGAGTGGGTGAGAGGGTGAGTGATTGCAAGTGAGTGGGTGAGTAATAGCGAGTGAGTGGGTGAGTGGGTGGGAGAGTTGCTGAGTGGGTGGGAGAGTGATTGAGTGAGTGGGTGAGTGGGTGAGATTGTGGGTGAAAGATAGCGAGTGAGTGGGTGGGTGCGTGGGTGAGATTGTGGGTGAAAGATAGCGAGTGAGTGGGTGGGTGGGTGAGTGAGAGATAGCGAGTGGGTGGGGGGGTGATGATAGCGAGTGAGTGGGTGGGTGAGTGATAGCGAGTGAGTGCATGAGTGATAGTGAGTGGGTGAGTGGGTGAGTGGTTGGGAGGGTGAGTGAGTGAATGATAGCGAGTGAGTGATAGCGAGTAGTTCAGTGATATCCAGTGAGTGAGTGATAGCGAGTGGAAAGGTGAGTGGGTGAGTGAGTGTGTGGGTGGGTGAGTGATAGCGAGTGAGTGGGTGAGTGAGTGATAGTGAGTGATAGCGAGTGAGTGAATGCATGAGTGGTTAAGTGGGTGGGTAAGTAATGGCGAGTGGGTGTGTGGGTGAGTGGTAACGAGTTAGTTAGTGGGTGAGTGGGTGTGAGTGTTAGTGAGTGATAGCGAGTGAGTGGGTGGGCGAGTGATAGCGAGTGATAGCTTGTGTGTGGGTTAGTGGGTGTGTGAGTGATAGCGAGTGAGTGGGTGGGTGAGTGATAGTGAGTGATAGCGAGTGAGTGGGTGAGTATGTGATAGTGAGTGTGTGGGTGGGTGAGTGATACCGAGTGAGTGACTGGGTGGATGGGTGGATGGATGATAGCGAGTGAGTGGGTGGGTGAATGAGTGGTTGAGTGATAGCGAGTGAGTTGTGGTTGGGTGAGTGATGGGGAGTGGGTGGGTGGGTGATGGGTGAGTGGGTGGGTGAGTGATAGCGAGTGGGTGGGTGAGTAAGTTGGTGAGTGATAGTGAGTGATAGCGAATGAGTGAGTCAGTGATTGGGTGGGTGAGTGATAGCGAGCAAGAGGGTGAGTGGGTGGGTGAGTGATAGCGAGTAGGTCGGTGGGTGGGTGGGTGATTGATAGTGAGTGATAGCGAGAGAGTGATGGGTGGCTGAGTGATGGGGAGTGGGTGGGTGGGTGAATGGGTGAGTGGGTGGGTGTGTGAGTGATAGCGAGTGGGTGGGTGAGTGAGTTAGTGAGTGAGTGGGTGGGTGGGTGGGTGAGTGGTTGGGTGAGTGAGAGATTGATAGTGAGTGAGTGTGTGGGTGAGTGGGTGGGTGAGTGATAGTGAGTGATAGCGAATGAGTGAGTGGGTGAGTGGGTGGGTGAGTGATAGCGAGTAGGTGGGTGAGTGGTTGGGTGGGTGAGTGAGTGGGTGAGTGAGTTAGTGAGTGAGTGGGTGGGTGGGTGAGTGGTTGGGTGAGTGAGAGATTGATAGTGAGTGAGTGTGTGGGTGAGTGGGTGGGTGAGTGATAGTGTGTGAGTGGGTGGGTGGGTAAGTGAGTGATAGAGAGTGGGTGATTGGGCGAGTGATAGTGAGTGGGTGGGAGAGTGATAGCGAGTGAGTCAGTGGGTGACTGGGTGCGTGAGTGATAGCGAGTGATGAGTGGGTGAGTGGGTGGGTGAGTGAAGTTGAGTGATAACGAGTGAGAGGGCGAGTGAGTGGTGAATTGATAGTGAATGATAGCGAGTGATGAGTGGGTGAGTGGGTGGGTCAGTGAAGTTAGTGATAACGAGTGAGAGGGCGAGTGGGTGGGTTAGTGATAGTGAGTGATAGCGAGTGAGTGTGTGGGCGAGTGGGTGGGTGAGTTATAGGTAGTGAGTGAGTGGGTGAGTGATAATGAGTGATAGCGAGTGAGTGGGTGGGTGAGTGAGTGGGTGGTCGAGTGTTATCGAGTGAGTGAGTGTGTGAGTGAGTGAGTTAAGGAGTGGGTGGTTGGGTGGGTGAGTGAGTGATAGCGAATGGGTGGGTGAGTGGTTGAGTGAGTTGGTGAGTGGGTGGGTGCGTGGGTGAGTGAGTGAAAGCGAGTGAGTGAGTGAGTGGGTGGGTGGGTTTGTGAGTGAATGAGTGTGTGATAGCGAGTGGATGGGTTAGTGGGTGAATGAGTGTGTGATAGCGAGTGAGTGAGTGGGTGAGTGACTGATAGCGAGTGAGTGGGTGGGTCAGTGATAGCGAATGAGTGGGTGGGTGGGTGAGTGATAGATAGTGATAGCGAGCGAGTGAGTGGGTGGGTGTGTGATAGTGAGTGATAGCGAGAGAGTGAGTGCGTGAGTGGGTGGGTGGGTGAGTGATAGCGAGTGAGTGGGTGAGTGAGTGATAGCGAGAGAGTGAGTGCGTGAGTGGATGGGTGGGTGAGTGGGTGGGTGAGTGATAGCGAGTGAGTGGGTGAGTGCCAGTGAGTGAGTTAGTGGGTGAGTAGTTGGGTGGGTGTTAGTGAGTGATAGCGAGTGAGTGGGTGGGTGAGTGATAGCATCTGGATGGGTGGGAGAGTGATAGCCAGTGAGTGAGTTATAGTGAGTGATAGCCAGTGAGTGAGGGGGTGAGTGAGGGGGTGAGTGGGTGAATGAGTGATAGTGAGTAATAGCGAGTGAATGAGTGGGTGGATGGGTGAGTGATAGCGAGTGAGTGGGTGGGTGAGTGGGTGAGTGATAGCGAGTGAGTGAGTGGGTGGGTATGTGGGTGGGTGTGTGATAGCGAGTGTGTGGGTGAGTGAGTGGGTGAGTGGAGGGTGGGTGGGTGGGTGAGTGATAGTGAGTGACAGCGAGTGGGTGGGTGAGTTTTAGTGGGTGAGTGGGTGGGTGAGTGATAGCGTATGAGTGGGTGAGTGGGTGTGTGATAGCGAGTGTGTGGGTAGGTGGGTGAGTGATATCGAATGAGCGAGTGGGTGAGTGAGTGCGTGGTTAGGTGGGTGAGTGATAACGAGTGAGTGGGTGGGCGAGTGATAGTGAGTGGGTGAGTGAGTGATAGTGATGGAGGCGAGTGAGTGGTTGGGAGAATGAGTGGGTGGGAGAGTGTAAGGGAGTGATAGCGAGTGAGTGGGTGAGTGGGTAAGTGATAGCGAGTGAGTGGGTGAGTGGGTGGATGCATGATAGTGAGTGATAGCGAGGGAGTGGGTGGGTGAGTGATAGCGGGTGAGTCTATTGGTGGGTGAGTGATAGCGAGTGTGTGGGTGGATAAATGATAGGAAGTGGGTGGGTTGGTGAGTGGTAGCGAGTGAATGGGTGAGTGGGTGGGGCAGTGATAACGAGTGGGTGAGTCAGTGGGTGCGTGTGTGAGGGATAGCGAGTGATTAAGTGTGTGAGAGGGTGGGTGAGTGATAGTGAGTGATAGCGAGTGGGTGAGTGGGTTGGCTGGTGGGTGAGTGATACTAAGTGGGTGGGTGGGTGGCTGAGTGATAGCGAATGAGTCAGTGGGTGGGTGAGTGATAGCATGTGAGTGAGTGGGTGAGTGATGGCGAGTGAGTGGGTGGGTGAATGAGTGGGTGGGTGAGTGGGTGTGTGAGTGATAGCGATTGAGTGAGTGGGTGGTGGGTGGTGGGTGGTGGGTGAGTGTTAGCGAGTGAGTGGGTGGGTAGGTGATAGCGAGTGAGTGGGTGGTTGCTAGCGAGTGAGTGAGTGGGTGAGTGATAGTGACTGATAGCGAGTGAGTGGGTGGGTGAGTGATAGCGAGTGAGTGAGTGGGCGGTGAGTGATTGCGAGTGAATGAGTGGGTGGGTGTGTGAGTGATTGCGAGTGAGTGGATGGGTGGTGGGTGAGTGATAGCGAGCAAGTGGGTGAGTGGGTGGAAGATAGCGAGTGAGTGGGTGAACCGGTGGTTGAGTAATAGCGAGTGAGTGGGTGAGTGATAGCGAGTGGGTGGTTGAGTGATAGTGAGTGATAGCCAGTGAGTGCGTGAGTGTTTGGATGGGTGAGTAATGGCGAGTGGGTGGGTGAGTGGGTGGGTGAGTGTAAGTGAGTGACAGCGAGTGAGTGGGTGGGTGAGTGATAGTGAGTGATAGCGAGTGAGTGAGTGGGTGGGTGAGTGAGTGATAGCGAGTGGGTGGGTGGTTGAGTGATATTGAGTGACAGCGAATGAGTGAGTGGGTGGGTGAGTGATAGTGAGTGATAGCGAGTGAGTGTGTGAGTGGGTGGGTGGCTGAGTGCGAGGGTGGGCGAGTGCCAGCGAGTGAGTTAGTGGGTGAGTGGGTGGGTGAGTGTTAGTGAGTGATAGCGAGTGAGTGGATGAGTGGGTGGGTGGAAGATATCAAGTGAGTGGATGGGTGAGTGGGTGGGTGAGTGGTAGTGAGTGAGTGGGTGAGTGATAGTGATAGATAGCGAGTGAGTGATAGCGAGTGAGTGGGTGGGTGAGTAGTTGTGTGGGTGGGTGAGTGATAGCGAGTGAGTGGGTGAGTGGTTGAGTGAGTGATAGCGAGTGAGTGATTGAGTATGTGAGTGAGTGATAGCGAGTGAGTGGGTTAGTGGGTGGGTGAGTGATAGCGAGTGAGTGGGTGAGTGATAGTGAATGATAAGGAGTGAGTGAGTTGGTGAGTGGGTGGGTGAGTGATAGCGAGTGGACGGGTGGGAGAGTGTAAGCGAGTGAGTGAGTGATAGCGAGTGAGTGAGTGTGTGAATGGGTGGTTGTGTGATAGTGAGTGTTAGCGAGTGAATGAATGGGTGGATGGGTGTGTGATAGTGAGTGATAGCGAGCGAGTGGATGGTTGAGTGGGTTGATGAGTGGGTGGTCGAGTGATAGCGGGTGAGTGAGTGGGTGAGTGGATGGGTGGGTGAGTGATAGCGAGTGAGTGGGTGGGTGGGTATGTGGGTGTGTGATATTGAGTGAGTGGGTGAGTGGATGAGTGAGTAATAGTCAGTGACAGCGAGTAAGTGGGTGGGTGAGTGATAGCAAGTGAGTGGGTGAGTGGGTGGGTGCGTGAGTGATATCTAGTGAGTGAGTGGGTGAGTGAGTGGGTGGGTGAGTGATAGCGAGTGAGTGGGTGGGCGAGTGATAGTCAGTGATAGCGAGTGAGTGAGTGGGTGAGTGAGTGATAGCAAGTGATAGCAAGTGAATGGTTGGAAGAGTGAGTGGGTGTGTGGGTAAGTGATAGCGAGTGGGTGGTGAGTGTGTGGGTAAGTGATAGCGAGTGAGTGAGTGGGTGAGTGGTTGGGTGAGTGATAGTGTGGGAGTGGGTGGGTGAGTGAGTGGGTGGGTGAGTGATAGCGAGTGAGTTGGTGGGTGTGTGAGTGATAGCGAGTGAGTTGGTGGGTGGGTGAGTGATAGCGAGTGGGTGGGAGGGTGAGTGATAGCGAGTGGGTGGGTTTGTGAGTGGATGGGTGGGTGAGTGATAGCGTGTGAGTGGGTGGGTGGGTGTGTGAGGGATAGCGAGTGAGTAATTGGGTGTGTGGGTGGGTGAGAATAGGGGGTGAGTGAGTGATAGTGAGTGATAGCGTGTGGGTGAGTGGGTTGGTTGGTGGGTGAATGGGTGGGTGGGTGAGTGATAGCGTGTGAGTGGGTGGGTGAGTGATAGCGAGTGAGTTGGTGGGTGGGAGAGTGATAGCGAGTGGGTGGGAGGGTGAGTGAAAACGAGTGGGTGGGTGTGTGAGTGGGTAGGTGGTTGAGAGATAGCGAGTGAGTGGGTGAGTGGTTGGGTGAGTGGCTGGGTGAGTGATAGCGAGTGGGTGGGTGAGTGGGTGGGTTTGTGAGGGATAGCGAGTGAGTGGGTGAGTATTAGTGAGTGATAACGAGTGGGTGAGTGGATGGGTTGGTGGGTGAATGGGTGGGTGGGTGATAGTGAGTGGGTGGGTGAGTGATAGCAAGTGAGTGAGTGGGTGGGTGGGTGAGTGATAGCGAGTGAGTGGGTGGGTGAGTGATAGCGAGTGAGTGAGTGAGTGGGTGAGTGAATGGGTGGGTGATAGCGAGTTAGTGAGTGGGTGGGTGAGTGATAGCGAGTGGGTGAATGGGTGGTTAATAGTGAGAGATAGGGAAAGAGTGAGTGGGTGTGTGGGTGAGTGATAGTGAGTGATAGCGAGTGAGTGGGTGTGTGGGTGATTGAATGCGAGTGAGTGAGTGGGTGAGTGATAGCGAGTGAGTGGGTGAGTGATAGTGAGTGATAGCGAGTGAGTGGGTTGGTGCGTGAGTGGGTGGGTCAGTGATAGCGAGTGGGTGGGTTTTTATGTGATGCGAGTGAGTGGGTGGGTGGGTGAGTGATAGCGAGTAAGTGAGTGAGTGAGTGGGTGGGTGAATGGGTGGGTGAGTGAGTGGGCCGGTGAGTGGGTGGATGGGTGAGTGGGTCATTGGGTGGTTGGGTGGGTGAGTGGGTGGTTGGGTGAGTGAGTGGGCCGGTGAGTGAGTGGGTGGGGGAGTGGGTGAGTGATACCGAGTGAGTGAGTGATAGCGAGTGAGTGGGTGTGTGGGTGGGTGAGTGAGTGAGTGGGTGAGTGAGTGAGTGGGTGAGTGAGTGAGTGGGTGAGTGAGTGAGTGGGTGAGTGAGTGAGTGGGTGAGTGAGTGAAGAAGTGAGTGTGTGATAGCGGGTGAGTGAGTGAATGGGTGGATGAGTGAGTGATAGCGAGTGAGTGGGTTGGTGGGTGAGTGATAGCTAATGGGTAGGAGTGTGGGTGGGTTGGTGAGTGATAGCTAATGGGTGGGTGAGTGGGTGGGTGTGTGATAGTGAGTGGCTGAGTTGGTGAGTGGGCGATTGATAGTGAGGGGGCGGTGAGTGACTGCGAGTGGTTGGGTGAGTGTGTGATAGTGAGTGAGTTAGTGAGTGAGTGATTACGAGTGGGTGAGTGAGTGATAGCGAATAAGTGAGTGAGTGCGTGAGTGAGTGATAGCGAGTGTGGGAGTGAGTGAGTGGGTGGATGGGTGAGTGGGTGATTGGGTGGTTGGGTGGGTGAGTGGGTGGTTGGGTGAGTGAGTGGGCCGGTGAGTGAGTGGGTGGGGGAGTGGGTGATTGGGTGGTTGGGTGGGTGGGTGAGTGGGTGGTTGGGTGAGTGGGTGTGTGAGTGAGTGAGTGTGTGAGTGAGTGTGTGAGTGAGTGTGTGAGTGAGTGAGTGGGTTGGTGGGTGAGTGGATGAGTGAGTGGGTGGGTGAGTGAGTGGGTGAATGAGTGGGCCGGTGAGTGAGTGGGTGGTTGGGTGAGCGAGTGTGTTAGTGAGTGGGTGGGTGAGTGGGTGGGTGAGTAAGTGGGTGGGTGAGTAAGTGGGTGAGTGGGTGAATGAGTGGGTGGGTGGGTAAGTGGTTATGTGAGTGAGTGGGTGAGTGAGTGGGTGGGTGAGTAAGTGGGTGAGTGTGTGAGTGAGTGGGTGGGTGGCTGATTGGGTGGGTGAGTGGGTGGCTGATTGGGTGGGTGAGTGGGTGAGTAGGTGGTTGGGTGGGTGAGTGAGTGAGTGAGTGTGTGGGTGAGTAAGTGGGTGAGTGTGTGGGTGAGTGAGTGAGTGGGTGGGTGAGTAAGTGGGTGAGTGAGTGGGTGGTTGAGTAAGTGGGTGAGTGAGTGAGTGGGTGAGTAAGTGGGTGGGTGAGTGAGTGGGTGAGTAAGTGGGTGGGTGAGTGGGTGGGTGAGTGAGTGGGTGAGTGAGTGGGTGGGTGAGTGGGTGGGTGAGTAAGTGGGTGGGTGAGTGAGTGGGTGAGTAAGTGTGTGGGTGAGTGGGTGGGTGAGTGAGTGAGTGGGTGAGTGAGTGGGTGGTTGGGTGAGTGGGTGTGTGAGTGAGTGAGTGTGTGAGTGAGTGTGTGAGTGAGTGTGTGAGTGAGTGAGTGGGTTGGTGGGTGAGTGGATGAGTGAGTGGGTGGGTGAGTGAGTGGGTGAATGAGTGGGCCGGTGAGTGAGTGGGTGGTTGGGTGAGCGAGTGTGTTAGTGAGTGGGTGGGTGAGTGGGTGGGTGAGTAAGTGGGTGGGTGAGTAAGTGGGTGAGTGGGTGAATGAGTGGGTGGGTGGGTAAGTGGTTATGTGAGTGAGTGGGTGAGTGAGTGGGTGGGTGAGTAAGTGGGTGAGTGTGTGAGTGAGTGGGTGGGTGAGTGGGTGGCTGATTGGGTGGGTGAGTGGGTGGCTGATTGGGTGGGTGAGTGGGTGAGTAGGTGGTTGGGTGGGTGAGTGAGTGAGTGGGTGGGTGAGTGTGTGGGTGAGTAAGTGGGTGAGTGTGTGGGTGAGTGAGTGAGTGGGTGGGTGAGTAAGTGGGTGAGTGAGTGGGTGGTTGAGTAAGTGGGTGAGTGAGTGGGTGGGTGAGTAAGTGGGTGGGTGAGTGAGTAAGTGGGTGAGTGAGTGGGTGATTGAGTGAGTGGGTGAGTGAGTGGGTGGGTGAGTAAGTGGGTGAGTGAGTGGGTGGGTGAGTAAGTGGGTGAGTGAGTGGGTGGGTGAGTAAGTGGGTGAGTGAGTGGGTGGGCGAGTGAGTGGGTGAGTAAGTGGGTGAGTGAGTGGGTGGGTGAGTGGGTGAGTAAGTGGGTGGGTGGGTGAGTGAGTAAGTGGGTGAGTGAGTGGGTGGGTGAATGAGTGGGTGGGTGAGTGAATGGGTGGGTGGGTGATTGAGTGGGTGGGTGAGTGGGTGAGTAAGTGGGTGAGTAAGTGAGTGGGTGAGTGAATGGGTGGGTGGGTGATTGAGTGGGTGGGTGAGTGGGTGAGTAAGTGGGTGAGTGAGTGGGTGAGTGAGTGGGTGTGTGAGTGTGTGAGTGAGTGAGTGAGTGTCTGAGTGAGTGGGCCGGTGAGTGAGTGGGTGGTTGGGTGATTGGGTGAGCTAGTGTGTGAGTGAGTGGGTGGGTGAGTGGGTTTGTGGTTGGGTGGGTGAGTGGGTGGTTGGGTGAGTGGGTGGGTGAGTGAGTGAGTGGGTGGGTGAATAAGTGAGTGAGTGAGTGGGTGGGTGAGTAAGTGGGTGAGTGAGTGAGTGGGTGGGTGAGTAAGTGAGTGGGTGAGTGGGTGGGTGGGTGGGTGAGTGTGTGAGTGAGTGAGTGAGTTATTGGGTGGGTGAGTGGGTGAGTAAGTGGGTGAGTGAGTGAGTGGGTGGTTGGGTGAGTGAGTGGGTGGGTGAGTGAGTGAGTGGATGAGAGGGTGAGTGAGTGGGTGGTCGAGTGTGTGAGTGAGTGAGTGTGTGAGTGAGTGGGCCGGTGAGTGAGTGGGTGGGTGAGTGGGTGGGTGAGTGAGTGAGTGGGTGAGTGAGTGAGTGGGTGGGTGAGTAAATGAGTGAGTGAGTGAGTGGGTGGGTGGGTGAGTAAGTGGGTGTGTGGGTGAGTGAGTGGGTGGGTGTGTGGGTGTGTGAGTGCGTGGGTGAGTGGGTGTGTGGGTGAGTGAGTGGGTGTGTGGGTGAGTAAGTGGGTGAGTGAGTGGGTGTGTGGGTGAGTGAGTGGGTGAGTGAGTGGGTGGGTGAGTGAGTGGGTGGGTGGGTGAGTAAGTGAGTGAGTGAGTGGGTGGATGAGTGAGTGGGTGGGTGAGTAAGTGAGTGAGTGAGTGGGTGGGTGAGTGAGTGAGTGCGTGAGTGCATACATGCATGTACTCACCTTTGATATACAGTGTGTCCCGTTGAATTGTTACCACTAAGAAATGTAAATATCTCATCACACAATCAAGTTATGAATATGCTTTTCAGCTTGTCTTGTGTCGAAACACTTTAAGTTTAGTGTCAATGAAAATTGTGACACAACTGTGCATGCACTTGGTATGACAAGGCACAGAGTTAAAATGGTAGAATTCACGGTACAGCAGAAAGTGAAATGGTTAGCCGAATTGAATTCCCCAATTGCAGTACAAAGATGATTTAGACAGGAGTGCGTGCAAATGCTGTATATCGTCATACCATTGAGCTGCTGGAAACAGGATCTGTGCTGAGGAATAAGGGAAGCGGCAAAACCAGTGTCAGCTGCTACAGCTGAAGATGTAAGGCTAGTATTTCAGCGTAGCCCATGGAAGTCAATTCGACGGGCCAGTTTAGAGCTAGGTATTCCAAACATGACTGTTCACACGGTTGTCCATAAAGGACTGCGATCTAGAGCATACAAAGTCTAACTTATGCAAACATTATAGTGGAATGATAAAGCCAAAGAGGCCGAGTACGCTACTGCACTCTTGATGATGATGATGATGATGATGATGATAATATCGCACTCTCAGGCGATGCAACCTTTCACCATTTTGACACAGTAACAGAGACAGCATACCAAAATATGCTGGAGAACTATACAGTCCCACAAATACCAAACTCCAGTACAGGACCTGGCTGACCTCCGAAGGTGGATAATAGATGCTTGTGTTTCCGTCATGCCAGTAATGCTGTGGAACACGTAGAGGGAGATCGAGTTCTGTCTTGATATTCTTCGGGCCACCAAAGACACACATATGGAGATTTATTGAAACTTGATGAGTTTGTCTAATACACAATCTAATTCGGGCTATTCTGTGACTATTAGTTTAGGAGATATTAAGGTATCTTTGTGGTAACAATTCAACAGGACACACTATTATTGTTTTTGTAGTATGTATTATACACTGTATTCAAATATATTTATGCACAATCATTGTTTTAATAGTAAAGAGAATATTTTAGCATATACAAAAATCATTCCCAGTTGTAATAGCACGTTAGAACATCTTGTGTGTCTGGATTATAAATATTTGTAATCTTTACTACTTATTTGCTATATTTATAGGTATAAATGTGAGTGTCCGATAGCATGTACTTGTTTAGTTGAATGAAATACATCCAATCAAATGAAAGCTTCAGTAATCTTAAAATTAAGGCATTGGGATTTAATATTGCAATAAAGTTGAATTACCTGGTCTTTGAGCCCGCAACTCGCTATCGAGCACAAGAACCTCGAATAACTCCATGCATGCTGTTTGAGGAGGTTGGATGTAAGCTTTTCCCAGAAGAGGAACCATAATACCATGACAGAAAACAGCTTCACGCCACACTCGCTCTCTTTCAGTCTTATTGGAAATCTCCTTGCGACCAATGCTGGAGTTGTCCCCCAGACATTTATGCAGTCGTAAGATAACCCTCTCCTAAACAATGCACACAAAAGGAGTCAGATTAAGTTCAAAAATATTTTAAATAACACTACACGTTTCTTGTGTTTGTCTTTCAGGCACAAGAAGTGGAGGCTCCAATCTGATTGGAAACATTCAGTCTCACAGAATATAACATCTCACGTGTTTACAAAACATGCAACAATTTTTTTTATTATTTTTATAGTGTTTAAGGGGGGATAGTCTCTTATTTGCATATAATATTGAAAACTTGCATTATTTCCACAAGTTCGGACTTAGGACATTGAAATTTGGTAAAATTATATAAAGCATGTTTACTTATTTTGTGTATTTTTTCAGAATTTGTTATTAACTTGTTTCAAATTTGTAATTATTTCCAAATTTTTAAAAATAATTACGTAACTTTTTCTAAATGTTTACTAAGGCATTTCACTTGAAACTTTTATGAGTATCATGCACACACACACATACACACACACACACACACACACACACACCAGCTGCTTGCCCCGGCTTCGCACGAGTGGTGTACCTAATGAAAAAATTGAGAACTGAGACAATATCTTCCGTTTACAGTAGAACCATGCAATGAAATAAAATTACAATTGAATAATTTGACATTATTTATTGTAATGCCTTGTAATTTACAATTTTCCTTCCGGAGAAAAAGCAAATAGCGCCGATGGTTTGCCGAATCTCGAAAACGCAACGTGCAACTGCCCATGCGAAAAACACGGCACTTTAAGGTATATTCTACATACTTCTAAGATTGACCTTGGGATTTATCGTCATTGCGAATGCAAGGTGCACCGGAAACTGAACACGTTTAAATTCAAAAGGAAAGTCGGTTGGCATTAGTGGTATTCTTGGAATAAGCATATCCTGGTCTTTTTAATTTTTTTAATAGTGAGTCTTGTTCCTTGTACAATTTGGGATTGCGTACCATAATTATCACCGAGTCAATCTTGAGCTGTAAATTGTGTGGTGGTAATCCTGGCAAATTCAATGACTTTAGGAATTCAGTTGGTATTGCGAAAAGGACAGTCAGCACATCCATAAGGTAGTGTGGAAAGGATGACATATTCAGTTAACAGCGTGGGCAACCAAGGATGTCGTCGACATAACAGTAATGACAGCGTTTCCATATTGTGACGGGCAAACGCTGAAATAGGTAATGAATTACATTAAGGAGAAAGTCACAAAGTAACATTCATGCTTCTTCCGAATCTCTTTCTTTCCTTTACTCCTAATGTTTTCCACCTCTTTCTTTATTTTCTCCTACGTCAAAACAGTCGTTTTTAAGGCTAACAATGACATAACTAAAAAACAAGTAGATATGGTTGGGCAATTGATAAGCTTTTATTTGATGATAGCTCTGTGTATTAAATATACCCAGTTAACCCAAAATATTACTTGATCACATGTATTAACAGCACCGCATTGCAGTGTAATGGAGATGGGGGTATCTTCATGTTCTTTAGCTACCTCATGTACAATATAACCTCCAATAGCCAACATTTGCAATAGGAAGTTAACCTAAAACAGGTCCCGTCATTTCTCCGCCATTTGCAGATTCCAAGAAGGGATAACGGTTATGTGTATAGTTTATAACTTGCTCATTTTAAAGAATTACAACAAAAATATACTCATTTCTTTATTTAAACCAAGGGAACGATAGTTAATACATCAGAAATATATTTGATTTTCACCCTTATCTTGTGCCATTGACTCCATAACCAGGTGTATTACCTTAGCATTGAGTGGGGAAGAAAAATAGAGCAGTACTACGGTCATGTAGCGGCAAATAAATAAGTACGTACTTTAGGTGTTCGTCGCCAAGAAAACTTCTTTGCTTCTTTATTTTAAACGACACGAGTAAGGAAAGGACAGTTAATACATAAAAATGTATATACATTTCATTGCTGTGTTGTGTCATCATCTCGATAAACTGTTGCGTTACCTTAACTCTGGATGAGGAGGAAAAATAGAGCAGTACTACGGCTATCTAGCTTCAAATAAATAAGTACTTACTCTAGGTGTTTGTCACCAGGAAAACGTCTTTGCTTCTTTATTTTAATCGATAGGAGTAAGGAAAGGACAGCTGATACATAAAAATGTATTTGAATTTTACTGCTGCGTTGCGTTATTGCCTCAATAAACTGGCGCGTTACCTTAACAATGAATGGGGAGGAAAAATGGACAACTACTCGCATTTAGCAACAAATAACCGTGGTACCACTGCCATTTGGCGGCTAATAACCGATTGTGTTCTCTTGGCACTGTAAGCTGATTCATATTGAGACTTTAAAAACTTTCCCGAACGATTTTAAACATCTTTTTTTTTTTTTTCACAAACCTTGTCGTGATAATAACAAACACAATAGATAAATAATTGTTCACTTTGGTGCAGTCATGCGGAAGTGATGTGCGTACATACGTTTCGGCGATTCATTTTAAATATCTATAATAACAATTAGCTTCAGTTAGTGATTGTAGTTTATTTTTTATTTTATTTTGAAAAATTATAGAATATATAGTAAAGTTCAACATCCTTTTTTTTTCCCAAAACTTAGACATATAAAACTCATAAAAATGTATATTTTGAAATTCCATTTGCAAAGAATAAAAGATATTGGCGTTGTAAAACTGTGTGCAAAATTTTATGCTTGTATTGATAATATTTTTGAATAAAAATATAGATTCATATTGAAAACTGTAAAATACAGTTTAAAGATTAAAATGTAAGGCATTCTACAAGCACCAAGCTTTAGTATTTCAATTTCAAATATCAGTTACGTACCTTACAAAAGTAAAATATAGTTTACTGTGCACACGAGTATCTACTTCTTATTAAAGCAATAACATTCTTTCTCAATTTTTTTGAAAAATTTTGCGACTGTCTCCCCTTAATGCCCGCTTTTACTACTTGTGGCACTACAGGCGATGTCACTGACACATAGAATGGTGATGGAATACCGAAGGAATGTGATGGCTGGGTATACCGGAGAACCCAGAGAAAAGCCACCATTGCGCCACTTTGTCCACCACAAATCTGATATGTGGTCGCTTGGGATTGTTCCCGGACTGTGTAGTGAGAAGCGAGTGGTCTAACCATTTTGCCACGATGCGGCCCCATGTAACAAATGAGCTAGACTCAAGTCTCAGCTTAATTCCACATTTTGAACATTTAAATAAATTACACATATTTCAGAAGTGGTTGAAGCCTCAGAAAAGTTACTTCGAACAAATTGTGTGTTTCAATCAGATATAATTTTTTTTTTACAGTAAAATATTGTCGCTCCCTCAATATATCCCAGATATAAAAAATCCCCTTTGAAGAGGACCACACAGGCTATTGCCTGAAAATTCAATACATACGTTTATGGTGCAAATCTCTAAATATATCGTATTTTAATAAAAATCGTTATAAGCTACTTCAGAGAAAATCACTAATACGAGGGTCACTCTGAAAATTTTGAGAATGGACACAATGAAATATGACAAATTTATAGCTCATAACTGCATATTTTAAAAATATTCTATATTGTATTCTATACACTGTCTCAACATTTAAAACCATTTTTCAAATGTTGGGCGCCATTCTTCTTGGGGGGAGAGTGCAAATACATTCTTTGCAAGCAGCTACTACAGCTTCAGGTGCCTCAAATTTCCGTCTTTAATTTCTACTTTCATTTTGGGGACCAGATCTGGACTGTAGAGAGGATGGGACAAATACATGACTCCCGCAAAAAGTAGGTTATTTTTTCTGTAGTGTTAGCAGAAGCGTTGTCAGTGTTCAACAAAATTCCACGCAAACATTTTGTGGTATACCATCTGGCAGAACAGTCTTTTGTCCTTCAAGCAGAATTTTCACAATGTGGACACTTGCCAAGAAGGAACAGATCATCTTCGTGCCACCACTTCTCATTCGCTTCATTTTGGTGTGAGATCTTCTGCTGAGAAGATCCAGACCGGTGAACAGTCATTTACTTTCTGGAAAACTCAGCTTTCGCCACCTCTTACAATGTTAAATATATTTTTGGATCTTCGTCCATTGAACAGTCGACCTCCATGGTCTAGGGGTAACACGTTGGCCTCTGGCTTCCAATGCCGTGGGTTCAAACCCGGCGGAAGGCGATGGCTTTTTTTCGGAAGGGAAGTGAAGCCATTGGTCCCGTGTCTTACATTTACGGCATGTACAAGAATCTCAAGCCTGATAAAGAGGCATCTGAACAAAATTAAGCCGTCTTTCAAGCCCAGTAATACAATGGTACGCTAAGAATTGTAGCAGTTAAAGAGCGTCCATAAATAGAATTCAATTTCATTTCGTTTCCATCATTTTCTGGCACCATTGCAAACGTTCTTGTTTCTACTCAGTGTTGCTGGATCCAGGGAACTGCAAGCTACAGAATTGTTTTCACTGCTGTCGATCCAATATTTAGGGTTTCTTGAAGCTAACTATATGAGCAATGACGATATTCCCGCAACATGCGCTCTGTTTTCACGACATTTTCATCTATTGTTGCTGTAGCCGGCCGTTCTGCCCGGTCTTCATCTTTGGGGAAACCCTTTTCTGTTCTAAACTCTGCATAGCAGCAATAAAAAGTGGATCACAAAGGGTATGTATCTCCTAAAGCATAATGCAGTCTTTCAGGCATTTTCTCTCCCTTAAACTGACTTTAGAGTCATAGAAAACCACAGCACGAAAATGCTCTCTCTTGAGATTCATCCTAGTATATAGCGTGGCAACACCTACTATATATTCACGCGTGGTGCTCACGATGCACATTGTTGGAAAATTCCCAGACTTGTAACTTTTGCGACCTGAATATCAATCTGAGGTTCCGAAAAACTATTTTGCCTTGACACAAGTCACTGTACGTTCTTAAGATTTTTAAAGTGACCCTCGTATGGAAACATTTTCCATGTCAAGGGAGTTTGGGGTGAGAGAACTTTCTTGAAAATCTTCGAATCTCATCTGGAAGAAACATGTATAAGAGAGTTTTCATTTTTGACTTATGCTATTCACAGACACATTACAATTTTCTAAAACGTTTTATTCTGGATTTCTTATAACATGTAGGAAGGCCATCCAGAAAGTGCGACAGACGATTTGGCATAACTAAGTGGTAACGAAGATATAAACGCAAAACTTTATTTACAAAGTAACAGCACCTTCATTGGATGAGTGGCGTTGGGGTTCCTGGTATCGCAGAAAGGAGGCTGGGTAGGTCGTACTCCCTCCGTATCTCCCTGTCCGACCATGATGTGCCGTGGGCCTCTGCCATAGGTGGCCCTTATATACTCCTGGCGCATGTACCGAATTTGCTGGCTAGTGCCAGGTGAGCCTTCGTGGCCAGCCGGCCGGCCTTTGCTGTGGTTTGCGCACTGGTGGTATTGGGTCGGTCTGCTGCGGCACTAGGCGTGCCCGTCCAGTGGGTATCGGGATTGCGCGTCGCCTCGCTATCACTTAGCATGTGCACGGCCTTACATCTGTCGATGCAGATTTTCTTGGTTGGGCCGTCCTCGCCCCGTATAGTGACGGTTTTGAGGTCGTTGTTCATGACTTCGAAGGGTTCTTTGTATGGTGGTGTCAGCTTGTGTTTATCTACTTCTTGTCGTACATACACGAATCTGGCCGTCCTGAGGTTTTAAGGCATTCTTGTAGCCTACGCTGTGTGTCCCTGGTGTGTATGTTGGTTGGTGTTGATGTAGGAGAGAATACGCCCTTGGATAGGCGTACTGCTTGGTGGTACACTCTTTCTACCAGACTGAGGTCGTCGCCCGTGCTGACAGTCTTGCGGAGCCCCAGGAGCATAGTAGGGAGGTTGTCCGTCCATGCAGTCGTGTTCAGTGAAGCACAGAGCGCGGCCTTCAAACACCTGTGTCATCTTTCCACTTTCCCGTTGACTTGTGGGTGACAGGCATTGGTGCGGAACTAGTGTATGCCGAGGAGGTTGGTAAGTTTGGTGAATAGTTCCGCTTCAAACTGTCAGCCTTGGTACTTGGTGATCCGGGCCGGTGTGCCGAAACGAGCGATCCAATGCTGGAGAAACTTGTTGGCTATTGTTTCCGAATCTATACTGGGAAGGGTTATGCACTCTGGCCAACTAGTGTTCCTTTCAATTATCGTAAGGTATTAGGTGTGGTCCCTGGAGGGCGACAGTGGTCCTGCAATGTCCAGATGGACATGTTCGAATTTACTGGCCTCCGGGAAAATCTGTAAGGACGCATAGTTGTGTCTGTAGATTTTGCCTCTCTGGCATTGTTGGCATATTAAAGCCCATATCCGGATGTCGGACACTATACCAGGCCAGAAGTATCTGTCTGACACGAGTCTGCGAGTTGCTCTAATCCCTGGATGGCTGAGGCCGTGGATCTTCTCAAAGATGGGTCGGCGCAAGAGTGCAGGTACAAATGGTTGCTGCATGGGTGTGTTCACGTCGCAGGCTAGCGAGAGGGTGGTGTTAGGCACTGGAATGTGTTGGATGTTAGTGTGCGTTTGTGTGTATGCACGAGGTTCAGTGTTTTCTGCCTGGACTGTAGCCAGTGTTTCTGCCGCTGTCAAGTCGATGGTTTCCAACCGGGGGAGGGTGTCTCCTACCGTATTCTTGTCTCCTTCCCAGTATTGGATGTCGGTGGTGAACTGAGAGATGAAATTGAGTTGTCCGATGCGCCTTAGGTTGCTGTTTTTTATTATTATTTTTTTTTATTTTGGGCCATTGCGTGTGTCAGGGGTTTATGATCTGTGAGAACTGTAATATATCGTCATTCTAGTTGATCCTGGAAATTCCGTATGGCCTCTAAATAGCTAATAGTTCCCTGTCGAAGGTGGAATAGAATTTCTGTGTTGTATTCAAGCTTCTGGGGGGGGGGGACTCTAGTGGCTCCAGTTTTCCTTTCTTACTCTGTTGGAGCACGTCGCCGATGCCTGGGTTGCTGGCGTCCATGGATAAGTAGAGAGAAGCATCTGTTGAGGGGTGCGCTAGGAGGGTTGCCTTAACTAACGCCTCATTAATTAATTTGAAGGTCTGTTCCAGGGTGTCTATCCATATGATCGGGATCCTTTTTTTTTTTTTTTTTTTTTTTTTTTTGAGTTGTGGAGCAGGGCGTTCAGTGGTCGCAGTATGTCGGCTGCAAGATTGATGTTGCGATGGTAAAGGTTTACCATGTCCAAAAACTGCGTAGCTCATCGAAATTTTAGGCTGAAGAACTCAGGAGACAACGGAGACTTTCGCTGGTGATGGTGTTATGCATCTCTGGTGATTACGTGCCCAAGAAACTTGACGGACGCTTGCCCTAGGACACATTTTGCTATGTTCAGATGTAGGCTGTGCTCGCAGAAGCGCTGCAGAATTCTGGTGAGGTGTTGTTCATGCTCCTGTGGTGATGAAGAGGCCACGAGGATGTCTAAATAGCAAAAGGTGAATGGCGTGTCTCGGAGCAGATGGTCCATGAAGCGTTGATTCGTCTGGGTCACATTTTGCAGTCCGAAGCCCATTCCTGTGAACTCGAAGAGTCCAAAAGGGGTAATGATAGCAGTCTTGGGTATGTCCTCCAGAGCGAATTGAATGCGGTAAAACGTCTATTGTGGAATAGATGTTGGTGCCCTGTAGCAGAGTGTTGAAATCTCAGATGTGTGGTACTGCGTAACGGTCTGGGATGGTTTTGTTGTTGAGGGCCGTGTAGTTGCCACACGTCGATAGAGGCATCTGGATTCCGTACGATATGTAGCGGAGAGGCCCAGGGTGTCTTTAAGGGTCGTGATATTCCTGCTGCCATCATCTTGTTAAATTCTTCTTTGTCCTCCATATATATCGCTGGGTGAAGGCGCCAAGGTCACCGGAGCTCCTGATATTTCAATGTGGTGAAAAACGCCAATGTCCTTATAGTGGTTGTTATCGGCTGGGTTGTGATTTGAATGTATGATTCTAAGAGATGTTTGAAGGGGGTCTGGGGTGGGATGGAGGAGAGAGAGAGGATGTTGCGCGTTCTATGGTGCTGTGAATGGTTTTGTTGAGGGAGGTGTCGGTGATGGTCCTTGCGCGCAGGTTGACTGTGAGGCTATAGTGGGTCAGGAAGTCGGCCCCTATGATGGCTTTCGGGATGTCTACTACGATGAAGTCCCATGTGTATGATCGCTGGGTCCCGAGGTTGAGTGTAGGTTTCTGTAATCCGTAGGTGTGAATGGTGGAGCCGTTGGCTGCGAAAACGTTGTAGTCCGCCTATGTAGTCTGTAAAGGATGTTGTTCGGGAGTAACGATATGCAGGCACTTGTCTACTACCAAGAGGGGGATACGGTGATCTCTACAAGTTATGAAGGGGCAGTTTGCAATGCTGTTCACGGTGACCGTCGCCTCGGTCGCCGCGAGCCTTAGTTTCCCTGTCGTGGGCTCGTTGTGCACCATCGGCAGGGTGGTGTGCAGTTCCGGCCCTGTCGGCCCCACTTGCGATAATACCAGCAGGTGTTAGGTATCTGCGCGGTTCGCTTCCTGGGGTACTTTTGCAGCACGCTTGTGTTCCAAGTCCCGTAGCCACTTGGAGAGTGTTATTATTTGTTGTGCCTCAAACGGCAGGTGTGACGTCGCTGGTGCTAGTGTCGGTGCTGGTGTCTCCATCAGTCGGTCTGCGATTTGCGCCAGTTTGGTGAGGAGTTTGTCTTCCCAGGCCGTGAGAATGGCAAGCACCCGGTCTGGGAGTTTTCTAACCCAGAGAAGCTGGAGTACTGGCGCACCGATAGAATTTCCCGCTTGATGTTGTATGGCTCGAAGTAGGGGTGATGACTTTTGGACCCCAAGAGGACTGTCTGCCAGAAGGTCCTGCAATTTCTTAGGTGCGGTTTTGCCACACACCTCGATGAGTCTCGCCTTAAGGGTGAAGTATGGCTAGGGACCGGGTGTGGTAACGGTGTCTGCCACTTGTATCACTGCTTGTCGCGGAAGCTGTGCGAGGACCTTGTAAAACCGCGTGGTTTATGATGCGATCAGGTTGGCTGCGAATATAGCTTAAACTTGCAAGAACCAGGTTTCCGGGTCTTCCGTGTAGAATGTGGGCAGTGACACCGTGGAAGTGTGCACGGCCTCCAAACTGGCTGTGTCCGTCTGCTGCGCTGCGTTGTGTTCCTCCATGGTAGCTTCGTCGGGGTCACTAATATTGTGTGCACCGGGCCGGTGCATTTGCTACAGGGCTACGTAGTCGATTCTACCACATCGGAAGAGTTCTTAGTGGGTAGACGGGTTCTTTTCGCCTAGTAGACTCCGCATAACGGTATCGAGACACGCGACCGAGAGATAAAACTCGGTGAGTTCATAGATAACGGTTGGGATCATCAGCTAGGTGGAGAAGGTTGCCACTGGAGGTGCCCATGCCTAGTATGCTCTGCAGAACTGCATCAAGACACAACCAGTTGTTTCACTAAAGAGCTCAAATGCAGCACGGGATTATCAACTTTGGCATGAGTAACCGAGGCAGGATCAGGGGAATAGGTATTTAAATAAAGAATACTGATGTCAAGATAAACTGAGTCGCGCCACCATGCCATTAGCAGAGTTGTTATCGCTCTGGTGTCTGGAAACTGACTGCCCCCTGAGTCCAGAGTCCAAGAACAGGTCGTCCAGGTTTACCTGGACGGAATATAATTCCGCCACAGTACCTAACCCCTAAAAGCGGTTTTACCTGTGCGATATTATAGGGGAAATAGATTATTGTCACAAGCTTTGTTGTCTATGTCCGCCGGGTGCTGTTAAAATTCCTGCACGACTTTAGGCTTGAGCGTAGTTGCCCACTAGGGCGGTTACCCACCCAAGTGATGACCACGCTCAATGCTGCTGAACTTGGCAAGCCGCTTGTGGGGCCACCGAGTTAAGCAGGTCAGGTGGCAGGAAAGTGGGTGGGACCTGGGAATATAGGAGGGGTGGAAGTTTCCAGATTAACCAGGGGGCAGGGTACTGCCGGTGTGACCACCCATCCGGCTGTGACTAGTCCCGTTACTGCTTAACCTGGGGGCTAATGGTTGAAGGGAAGGCAGATTCTCAGACTAGGGGCCCGAGAGCGTCCCTTGGCAAGGGGTAGGATTTCCCCCTTCTTGGCGCCCTATGGTCGTAGTCGCCCAACAAACGGTCCGCTGTCCTTTTATATACGCATCTGTTGCGCTTTACTCTCCGTTCCGTGATTAGTACGGTGGCGCCATCTCTTTTTTATTTCTTACAACTATATGTACACAGCGCCTATAATTGGCGATCTTACAGACTAAGTTACGTCCGGCTTGTTCAGCTTCGTTCAAAAGTTTATAGATGCTCACAGCACGTATGTTCACAGTTGGGCAAATACACAAGGTAGTCACTCCACGTGGACTTAAAACGCAGCTGTTGCAAGAGGAACGCTAATCGGACTAACACTAAATCAGGTAACTGATTCCTCACCCAACTTTCCGCAGGATGTCTGAAACGGTAGCCGAGTGTAATTCCACGTGAAATCGTAGTGAAGCTCCAACTGAAATTGTGTTTTATTTATGGACGCTTTTTAATTGCTGTCGTTCTCGGAGTGAGTGCGACAGGCCGCTTAATTTTGCTCAGAGGCCTCTTTAACGTGTTTCAAGTTCTTTTACTTCTTGAAAAACTACGTGCGGGACTACCGGTTTTACTTCCCTTCCGAAGAAAGTCATGCTAAGGGTTTTATGTCCGAGAAAACCCATTGCCATCCGCCGGGTCTGAATCCGCGAACATGGGAACCAGAGACTAGCATGTTGCCCCTACATACAGCAATGTGCAGTGTTGTAAGAAAACTCACTGGGCTGAAAAATACAAACAAGATTCTAGTAACAAAGTATTTCTAGACGCACTTCTCTTAAGACATTAATAAACATTGCTCTGATGCAAAGTGTATTTATTCGGTGTCACGCTTTCTTCTTCCTTATGTCTGTTACTGTCATATTTCAGAAATAATTTTCAGATGCTGTCTTTCGAGGCGTTGTATTTCAATGGAAAAATGGCTGACTCAGATAGTCACCAACCCCAATAAGTCGTGAATTTTTGTAAAAAGTACTTAGTATGCTCCAGAAGAACTCAGTGTCCTGCAGTATTGCACGTGCTACTTCCACCAGTATGTGACTAAACCTACCTGCTTTGTATAGTTCAGCTAAATTTAACAAGTCGACAGGAAGCACTTCATGATGCTCCAGCAGGACTCGATGCCCTGTAGTGTTGCCCGTGCTATTTCCACCAGTATGCGACTTTGCTTCACCTGTTTTACATAGTTCAGCACCGAATGCAACTCAAATCGACAGGAAACACCTCATGATGCTCCAGCAGGACTTAGTGTCCTGTAGTATTGCCCGTGCTACTTCCACCAGTGTGCGACTTTGCTTTATACAGTTCGGCACTGAATGCAACTCAAATCGACAGGAAGCACCTCATGATGCTCCAGCAGGACTCCGCGTCCTGTAGTATTACCCGATCTACTTTCACCAGTGTGCGACCTTGCTTCACCTGTTTTACATAGTTCAGTTGAATGCAACTCAAATTGACTGCAAGCGCTCATGATTATCCCTTTAAAGTGAGAACCTTCTAGCGGCACTATTTGTCGTGGTTTACGTCCGTATCATTAAATGGTCCGCATCGAAAACGCAGAAGGCCGATCTGTCAAAAGTTTTAGTTGGTATCAACAGCGTACAACATTAAAAGGTATCTATTGTGAAGGAGTACCAGCGTTATTGGTATCGATGATGATGATGATGATGATGATGGTTGGGGTTTAAGGGCGTTCAATTAACGGGTGATCCAAAAATGTCCGAACCGGCTGTGCGGTGTTTTGGCTGTCCGCGCCCTCGGCACTCATTCCGTGTGCCGCTATCAAAGAAAGGCGCAAATGAAACCATGCAACATTTCTAAAACCACTTTTTAAGGCTTTACTTACCAATGCTATTAAAAGAGATGCTGAAATTGGCCAGCGCCGTTGTCCATACATTTTTGGCACATATTTAGGAAACTATCCATCACTCGCCGTAGTTCACGTTGAGAAATGCTGGCAATTTTCTGGCGGATATTATGTTTTAATTATTCTAGGGTGTGTGGGTTTGTGTTGTACACTTTATGCCTTAAGTTACCCCAGAGATAGAAATCGCTAGGGGTATGTCGGGGGACCGAGAGGGCCACAAATCACTACTAATAATCGTGTCCTGAAACACAGTTTCAATTGTTCTCATCGAAAGATTGGCTGTATGAGCTGTTGCAGAGTCTTTTTAAAAAAAGGCAAAATCACGCTCCCTGTTAATTCTCTCTAAAAGAGGGGGGGGGGACAAAATTGTACTCGTGTGGGTACGGGCTTCAACTGTTGACTCGAAAAATTTGACCCTACAACTCTTTTTCCGCTAATGGCGCACAATACACAATTTTTTTTTTTTTTTTGTCACGGAGGGGTATTTCATGAACAATATTAGGTTTCTCAGAGTTGCAATAACGATTATTTTTGTACACACATATCCATGAAGTTGGAACCATACCTCGTCCGTGAAAAATATTAAATTTGGGTCAATTTCGACATTGTATACTCTATTGAGAGTCCACTCACAAAATGTTTCAACACACAGTAGAAAGTGCAGTAGAAAGCAAATGCTGAGCCATAATACACTTTGTGACTAAGCACAGGACAAAATAATAAAGCACATTGATAATAACTCAACCACACGATATCACAATCGGCTCAATACTACACTTTCAGAGCAGATAAAAACAAGTCAGCACCGTGACTATGTGTACATCAGCTGTGTGATATGTTTCCGTGTGCGTAGTGGGAAAACATTGCGCAGCAGTTAGGATGTGCTTGCGTCGCACGGTACTAGGTTATTAGCGCCCTGTTGTTGGTATCATAGCACACTATAGCATTAAGAGAGATGGTATTGGAGGCATGAACCAGTCTCGTTGCTATCGATAGCACACATTATTAAGAGCGACCTGTATTGGAGGCATGTATTAGTCTCGTTGCTATCGATAGCGCACATTATTAAGAGCGACCTGTATTGGAGGCATGTACTAGTCTCGTTGCTATCGATAGCGCACATTATTAAGAGCGACCTGTATTGGAGGTGTGAACCAGTCTCGTTGGTATCGGTAGTGCACATCATTAAGAGAGACCTGTATTGGAGGCGTGAACCAGTCTCGTTGGTATCGATAGTGCACATCATTAAGAGAGACCTGTATTGGGGACGTGAACCAGTCTTTTTTTTTTTATTTTTATATAACACCCATGCCCAAGGCGGGACTCGAACACACGATCCCCTGACACGAAGCACCAAAGCGAGACGCTTTAGCGAACGTGGCCATGGGGACCGGCGTCTCATTGGTTTCATAGTACACATCATTAAGAGGGACCTGTATTGGAGGCGTGAACCAGTCTCTTTGGTATCATATTACACATCATTAAGAGCGACCTGTATTGGAGGCATGAACTAGTCTCTTTGCTATGGATAGTGCACATCATTAAGAGCGACCTGTATTGGAGGCGTGAACTAGTCTCTTTGGTATCGATAGTGCACATCATTAAGAGGGACCTGTATTGGAGGCGTGAACCAGTCTCTTTGGTATCATATTACACATCATTAAGAGCGACCTGTATTGGAGGCATGAACTAGTCTCTTTGCTATGGATAGTGCACATCATTAAGAGCGACCTGTATTGGAGGCGTGAAGAAGTCTCGTTGCTATCGATAGTGCACATCATTAAAAGAGACCAGTAGTGGAGGCGTGAACCAGTCTCGTTGGTATCGATAGTGCACATCATTAAGAGGGACATCTATTGGAGGCGTGAACCAGTCTCGTTGGTATCGATAGTGCACATCATTAAGAGTGAGCTCTATTGGAGACATGAACTAGTCTCGTTGCTATCTTTAGTAAACATCATTAAGAGAGACCTGTATTGGAGGGGTGAACTAGTCTCGTTGCTATCGATAGCGCACATCGTTAAGAGCGACCTGTATTGTGGGCATGAACCAGTCTCGTTGCTATCGATAGTACACATCATTAAGAGAGACCTGTATTGGAGGTGTGAACTAGTCTCGTTGCTATCGATAGTACACATCATTAAGAGAGACCTGTATTGGAGGGGTGAACTAGTCTCATTGCTATCGATAGCGCACATCGTTAAGAGCGACCTGTATTGTAGGCATGAACCAGTCTCGTTGCTATCGATAGTACACATCATTAAGAGAGACCTGTATTGGAGGTGTGAACCAGTCTCGTTGGTATCGATAGTGTACATCTATTAAGAGGGAGCTATATTGGAGGCATGAACTAGTCTCGTTGCTATCGATAGTACACATCAGTCTTGTTTGGGATCTCGAGCAGTGCGGATGTACCAGTGGGAGTCAGGTAGCGGCAGAACAATGGGTGTGGATCTGGTTGTTTACCGGGCGAGGGTAGGAATGTGATCGGGCAGGCGACCGCGGAAAGTAGGTAGACAGGCGACTGGAGCTACGGAAACTACGAAGAATTATTATTTTATGGCTTTTGTATTACTAGCCCTGCTTGCGATAGGAGGAGTTGAAATAAATCCTGGACCTGTAGGAGATGAAAGATGTGGAAGCTGCAACAAAGCACTGAGGACCGGACTTCTTTGTATCTCATGCGCGAGATGGTACCATTTTGGCTCTCAAAAAATTAAGAAAGAACAGAACATAGAAGAAAATTGGTCATGTAAGGACTGCAGGAGAGATGTGACCGTCACCGCAAATGATACAAAATTGGAGCAGCTGCAGGAGGAACTACAAGGCTTACGCGACAAGCTGAAAACAGCGGAAGATATTATTCGGAAGCTTAAAGAAGAAAACCGCTTACTGAGGGAGACACGGGAAGATGACCTAAAGAAAGAGGAGAAACCATGTTTGATCATCGGCGACTCTATCGTTAGACACGCGGGAACTACAAATGCAAAGGTAGCTTGCTATCCTGGCATAAAGACTGACGGCCTTCTGAGGGAAATTGAGAAGAAGCGAGAGGAGGAAGAAAGCAACTACCGGACCATCGTATTACACGTTGGAAGTAATGACCTACGAAGGAGTTCTGATTATGTGATGGGAGACATGTATGATTTAGTTAAGAAGACAAAGGCACTGTTTCCCTCAGCAAACATTGTCATCAGTGGAGTTTTGAGGCGACGCGATATCAACTGGAAGAAGGTAATGCAGGTAAACGACGCGTTTTCGTGGGTGGCTGAACCACTGGATGTGCAGTTTGTGGACTCAAATTCGTGGATTGACGACTGGGA
This sequence comes from Hymenopus coronatus, assembly GCA_030762935.1. Taxonomy (NCBI): domain Eukaryota; kingdom Metazoa; phylum Arthropoda; class Insecta; order Mantodea; family Hymenopodidae; genus Hymenopus; species Hymenopus coronatus. The sequence goes on along the minus strand of CM060900.1, from coordinate 11,849,218 downwards.
CTATGGACGGGATGGTGTTCACCTAAACAGAAGAGGAACTTCAAAGTTGGCAGCATTGTTCGCGAGGGTATCCGAGTGGAGCGGTGTCACCGGGCAGCACTGACAACGGCTTCGGGGAAGCGACGATTCTCAGGTAGGGGCACATTCCTTAAGGCTGTTACAGGTAAATTGCCGAAGCATCATAAACAAAGCATTAGAATTTTGGAATTTAATGGAAATAAGTAACCCAAGTGTGATTATAGGTACGGAGTCATGGCTCAGTGTTGATATTAATGACGCAGAGATATTTAGATCAGATTACAGGGTGTTTAGGAGGGACAGGGAAGAAAGGGGAGGGGGAATTTTTGTTTGTACCAAGCTAGAGTTAAGCAGTAAGATATTGTGGGTGGAAGAAGACGTAGAAATGATGGCCATTGAAATTATCGATCACGAAAACGAAGCAAATAACATTACATTAATAGCGTGTTACAGACCACCTGGCGAAACTAACTTTAAAACTCTTCATAAACTAGTGGAAAAAATTTCTTCGGAAACGGGAAAAAATGTTATTTTAACAGATCTAAATTTGCCAAATGTAAACTGGAATGGGCAGTTATTAGGTGGCGAAGCTCAATCTGTTGTTAACCTTCTGGTTTGGGATCATGAGTTTTCGCAGGTAGTCAAAACAGATACCTGGAAATCGACTGTACTGGACGTGTTTCTATGCAGACCTGAAACATTGTTTAGCGCATGTGAGGTTTTTCCAGGTATAAGTGACCACAGCTGTGTACAATAGACATAAACTGGAAGGTGTGAAACCAGTTTGAAGGAGAGGAAATTATTAGTTTTAACTTCTGCAGAGCAGACGTAGATGGAATTCAGACTTTTCTCAAAAAGCAATTTTGCCTGCTTGTAAAATCTGCAACAAATGTAGATGCAGCATGGGATAGTTTCAAAATACTTATTTCGGAATCAATAAAGAAATACGTTCCTTACAAAGTTATCAAACAAAATAATGATCCAGAATATTATACACGATCTATCAGAATACTTAAACGAAAGTCTAGGCGCGCGTTTCATAAACGGAAGAAGTCAGATTGGCATTTTAACAGATATAAAGAATTAGCTAAACAATTGAAAGACGAAACGTTGCAAGCCCAGGAGCGGTTCTTAGAACAAATTCTTAGCGGGACCAATAATAGTTGGAAATCTTTTTACAATTATGTAAGTAGACGCAGGGGAAATAAACTTGGCATACCAGAACTCAAGGAAAATGGAATTGCCATATTGAACGATAAGGAAAAAGCGAACGCATTAAATTCACATTTTGTGTCTGTTTTTAACAAAACGGATTATAATTATAAATTGGAAATTGAGGATAGTGGAAATTCCGTTTTTCAAATAATGGCATCCAAATTGCGCAGAAGGATCAGAATGTTGCAAAATCGAAAGTCGAGGGGGCCTGATAATATACCGACCAAAATACTAAAAATTGGAGGGAGGTCCATGATTCCGTACCTAATGCTTTTATTTAATATGTCAATAAATAACTGTGCCTTACCGGAAGACTGGTAAACCGCGATTGTAGTTCCAATTCATAAAGGGGCAAATAAAACAGAACTAAATAATTATCGACCAGTCAGCCTAACTTCAGTAGTGTGCAAATTGCTGGAACATTTAATTGTGGAATACATAAGGGAGGAATTAGAAAACAAAAAGTGGTTCAATAAAGCGCAACATGGGCTTAGACCTGGATACTCGTGTGAAAGCCAGATAACGTCATTATTTCAAGATTTAGCAGAAGAGGTGGATGCGGGGGGAAGAACAGATGCAGCGGTGATAGATTTTTCCAAAGCTTTTGATGTTGTATCATATAATTTACTTATCCAGAAGCTAACTGCTACAGGAATTGACAAACGCGTAGTTCTATGGGTTAAAAAGTTTTTGGAAGGAAGATCGCAAAGGGTAAAAGTAGGCAAGGAGCTTTCTGAAAGGGGTATGGTAGTCTCGGGAGTACCCCAAGGCACAGTACTGGGGCCGTTACTTTTTCTTATTTTTGTAAACGACATAACTGTCAATATAAAATGCCAGATAAGGTTGTTTGCAGACGATTGTATTATTTACAATAAAATTAGAAATGTTGAAGATGAGACTGCTCTTCAGGGTGATTTAAATGAAATTAGTGATTGGGCTGCTGCAAATAAAATGAAAATTGACGCTGGCAAAAGTAAGTCAATTGCATTTAATAGATCTAGAGAAAAAATTCTGCAGAACTATCACATGGGTGCGGAAAAAATTCCACAGGTGGACAGCTGCAAATACTTGGGAATTTACTTGGCGAGTAACGCTGGATGGGACGAGCAGGTAAAAAGAAAGCGTGGAAAACACTGCACTTCTTAATAAGGATTTTAAAAAAGGGGAGTGCAAAGTCCAAGGAAATCGTGTACAAGTCCTTAGTGCGGCCGGTCATGGAATTTGGAGTAACTTGTTGAGACCCGTATAGAGTAAATCAAATTGATTCGTTAGAAAAGTTCCAGAAAAGGGCTATAAAGTTCATAAAAAGGGGTAAATATTTTGGGCCTACAAACGCCGAGGAGATAAAATGGGAGCCGTTGAAAGTTAGGCGTGAGAAACAGAGGTTGTGCGCTTTATTTAAAGCTTACGCTGGCTTAAACGCATGGGAGGACGTTACTGACAAACTGGAAAACCCAACTTACTATGCACGAAACGATCATCCGTTCAAAATTAAGGGTAGAAGATACAGAACGGACGTGGGAAAGTTCCCCTTTGTAAATAGAACCATAAAAGACTGGAATGAATTGCCTGGAGCAGCCTTTCGGGGTTGTCCCCTGTCTCTGAAGAAATTTAGGAAAAATCTTGATTTTAATGTTGGATAATTTTTGTAAATATTCCTTAAATGAAATGCTTGTGATTTTATATTGTTGTAAATACAAATGTTAAATTGGTTGGTGATTCTAATTATGAAATTAGTTAATCTGAATCGAGAGAAAAATTAATGTATTCATATTTGTGTAAATAACTATTATATCTAGCTTACAAAGCCATAAACTGGCAGCTGTGATTTATTGTTTATATATCTTGTATACATATATAACTCTGCCACCGGGTGATACCCACTTGCAGAGAAATAAATACATACATACATTAAGAGAGACCTGTATTGGAAGCGTGAACCAGTCTCGTTGGTATCGATGGTGCACATCATTAAGAGAGACCTGTATTGGAGGCATGAACCAATCTCGTTGGTATCGATAGTGCACATCATTAAGAGAGACCTGTTTTGGAGGCGTGAACCAGTCTCGTTGGTATCGATAGTACACATCATTAAGAGAGACCTGTATTGGAGGTGTGAACCAGTCTCGTTGGTATCGATAGTGCACATCATTAAGAGCGACCTGTATTGGAGGCATGAACCAATCTCGATGGTATCGATAGTGCACATCATTAAGAGAGACCTGTTTTGGAGGCGTGAACCAGTCTCGTTGGTATCGATAGTGCACATCATTAAGAGCGACCTGTATTGGAGGCATGAACTAGTCTCGTTGCTATCGATAGTACACATCATTAAGAGATACCTGTATTGGAGGTGTGAACCAGTCTCGTTGGTATCGATAGTGCACAGCATTAAGAGGGACCTGTATTGGAGGCATGAACTAGTCTCGTTGCTATCGATAGTACACATCATTAAGAGATACCTGTATTGGAGGTGTGAACCAGTCTCGTTGGTATCGATAGTGCACATCATTAAGAAAGACCCTATTGGAGGCGTGTATCAGTGTCTAGTACTGTTTCAGTGGCCTTGGTGCTATTCCGCAGAGTTGTTCAGATACAATGAGTTCTGTAGTATGGTCTGGTACACATAAAGGTGTACAATACATATAGAAAGTTGCGTGAATTAAAAGATGGTAATATACTTTGGCGGTTCAATTCTCGAAATTGCTCTGCTACTATGCACACCGATTCAAACGTATGTACAATTCTATCCGAGAGTAATTCTCATACACATGCAAGCATGGAGGACAGTGATGTAGAGAAGCATGTTATTCGAATGTTTGTAAAATAAAAGCGTCCGAAGACTTAGGCCACAGCACTGTTAGAATAAATACGTCTCTAGTGAACGAAGAGAATGCAAATATGACACATCGTCACACTAACGATATAAGGTAAGTTATTTATCGACAATGCAGGAAAACATTACCGAAAAAATCAAATTCTTTTGAAGAAGTTTTGGATAAGTTATATAAAATAAACAGTGTTACCAGTAAGACATGTGAAATAAATTTGCAGTTTTAGTGAAAAGTGGCAAAATTGATGTGATAGACGCCATATTTTACACTAGTCCACAATATTTCAACCAACTGCACACCGTTCATGTTTACTACTGTGATAAAATTGTTTTCTGTTTATTAGCGTCAAAATCAACTGCTTGCTAGGAAAATATGTAAAAACACATTTACTCGTTGTGCATGAACAGTTTGATCCTGAATATATTTTCAAGGATTTTGAGCTGGTTGCACATACAGCAACAGAAGTGTATTTCCAAACGCTACGCTTCATTGTTGTCAATTCATCTAGGACAAAAGTTGTACCGGCAAACTTTGAGTTAGGCTTAGCTCGCCTATACGAAAGCAAATGTGTAACAAGTGATAGGTTGAATATTTTTTTTTCCCCGTTGCCTTATTTGAAATCGGATGACATTGAAAAACCTTTGTGGACCTTATTAGTGCTGCGACAGAAATGGATAAAGTTAGGCGTTTCTGTGACTATATTTTTAGAAAATTGTCTGACCAAAGACAGTTCTTTTCCTCCTGCACTGTGAACTATTCCTGCTTCAAATATTCCAACGGTATAGAGACTTTTCATGAACATTTTAAAGACAGTTTTTATAAATCAAACCCATCAATTCACTTGGCCAAGATGTCTTCATAAAAGCTCAAGCTGAAAGGTATTTAAAAATTCAAGGTGCCAGCAAGAAACAGTGCAAGACAAGCCGAGAAAGAGGAGGCATAAGAAATACAATAGAAGCGAGATTGCCACACTCTAGCGTTTAAAGGTCACTCTACTTCACTTATCAGAACGTTAATTTTAAGTAATCCTAAGCAGCTTTAAGCCTTTTTAACCAACTCTTATCAGTTCAATTCTTTATTCACCATATTAATTCTTTACAGTTTCGTCAATTACAACAAATGTACGTTCAACATAATAAAATAATGTATATAACTGGCGTTTTACAATATTAAAAGATAAAATAAAAACACATCAATATCTGTGACATAACTACTCATTTACTGAATAAAGGCATGTTACAGCAGAAAAATGTTTAGTTTCTTCTTAAACACTATTTATTATACTTTTCACACATTTCATATCTTGTGGTAATTTATTAAACATTTTGATACCCATTTGAACTACATTGCTCTCGACAGTACTTGTTCTGCAAAATGTAACCTGTAGAGTATTCTTTTGAGGTGTGTTACGTTGATGTAGTTCTGCATTTATTTCAAAATATTCATGGGATTGTTTGATGTAGCATGTATGCTATTTCCACTCTGAAAATACAAGCAACTGGAAGGATTGTAAACTCTTTACATAACTGTCTATATGATCATGTACTGCTTGCACCGCACATTAATCTTATTGTCATTTTTTGTATCTTACAAAGTTCTTTGATTTGTGCTGCCCTTCCACAAAACGTTGTACTATAGCTTAGTAAGCTTTAAAAGTATGAAAAAATATACTTCTCTTAGTATTACCAGAGCGCTTACAAAATTTTAACCACAGCTGCTGCCCATTTTTTTAAAACAAGCAATTCTTATTACACTGAGTCCAAGTAATAGACAAGTCTGTACAAGTGGGAAAGAAAATTTGTGTGAGCTTTTAATATAACCTTGAATTTATGTTCGGTGCGGCTTTTTGTTGGTAAAAAGGGATTATTGTGTGCCAATAAACACGAACTGGAGAACTAAATGATCCTTTGATTCCCTTCCCAGACAACGTGGCTGGAGTGTAACAAATAGCGTACGACATGAAAGCGACCACTTGGGCCCCTGAGAATCAAAATGAGACCAGGAACCATTACACCACCTATCGGAGGCAGAATGTATGAAGAACCACGTGTTCCAAGCCCAGAAGAATCGGAGTTATGGTATAACCTAGTGGTGGCGATTAAATTAGATAGCATTCTGTAGGTTCGTTTAGGCCAGCAAAAAACTGAACATACGGGGATCATCCAGAAAGTAACGGACGATTTAGCATAACTAAGTAGCAACAGATATCAGCACAAAACTTTATTTACAAAGTAATCGTCATTTTGATGTCAAGGTATTTATTGTCACGTGGTACCAGTTTTTCAATGCCGATGTTATACTCAACCACCGCTAAAGATCTGAGCCAAGATGTCACTGCCACTTTGAGGTATCATCATTGGGAAATCTTTTCTACCCAAGACATCATGCACGGTGTCCAAAGTGGAACATCGGTTGTTCTGAATTTCTTTTATCAACATTTACTTTCGACTCCTCCATAATGATTGATGAACATCCACTGTGGTCTTTATCGCACATCTGGTTTATCATTGATACTAGTAAATTATGCGCCATTTCCTCACTGAAGATTCGTTCATTGCATTATCATCATACACTCGCGTTATTTGCCTATAAAATTCGATTGGCCGAACACTTTATGCATTAAAAAAAAACGAATAAGTTTTTTCGAGGTAGAAAAGTATACACAGGCAATGAAAAACTGGTACCACGTGACAATAAATGTTTTAACAGAATGGAGATTACATTGAGAACTAGAATAAGTGACTATAACGTTGTAAATAAAGTTGTGTGTTGATATCCTTCGTTATAATTTAGTTATGCCAAATCGTTCGCTATTTTCTGGATTGACCTCGTAAAACTTGTCAATGCATATACACGTGTAGTATGTTTATATACTACAAAAAAACACACACAAAAAAAACAAAGCTCTAGTGCTAAAAGCACGGGTTATAAAAACAACAGAATAGGCCTATAGTCACATCTTTTGGCTTTTGAGGCCTGTACGACACTGTACTATACTTAATGTGCTCCACAAAAGCATATGCACTTCCATATTTGCATGCACATATAAACAAAGAGTATCAAAATGACTTAAAATGTATAAATAAATATCATTTCACTGTGTAACACTGATGAAACATCAGCTGATAGTTTTCTAATTATCGACATAATAGTTACTACTAGTAATTATATAAAACTAAAATATGATTATTGTATTATGTACACTCCTAAGTTTTTTTTTTTTTTTTTTTTTGATAGTGTTTAACGCCCGCTTTAACTACTAATGGCACCGCAGGCGGACACACTCCTAAGTGTGTACATGTCACAATCTATAATACATATTTAAAATGTTGTAAAGGCAAGCAATTTGAGAGAGCGCTGAAGAAAAAAATTGATAACGAACACACTATATAACATCCATGAATCATAATAATGTCCATATGGACTGAAATAGCAATACCCACTTGCGTGTATACAACAGACACGGCCGCGCAGTGGTTGAGTGGTTAGACCACTCACCTCTCACCTAGACGGCCCAAGCGACCGCATGTGAGATTTGTGGTGGACAAAACTGTGCTGGGGCGGGTTTTCTTCGGTTTCCTTCGCCATCGCATTCCACCGGTGCTCCATCTTCATTCGTGTATCATCAATGTCACCGCCTGCGGGCGTTAAACACTACAAAACACACACACACATACACACACCCACGCAGCGTATTTCTTCTTGCACTTTGTCTGTTATTTTTCTCACACAAATAAGCAAAAGTGTTATATTTTGTTTGTTTGTTTGTTTGTTTATTTATTTAAAGGACAGCTGACAGACTTGGTCGCGGACATAGGGACCTGAACCAGATGCCTTACTAATAAAAAGGTCAGTGTACAACAATACAACTGCTATTGACAGACCATTGTCACATCTGTGCTACAGATCGAGCTAGAACTTTTTAGTGAAAGTAAATCTTATAATAAAAGCATCTGTGTTCCGTTCACATGACTTTCTCTAATCTCTGTAACAAATTATTGTTAATAACCGCATTCTTCTTTCTGTTTCATGCTAATCGAGACAGACATTAGCAGAATTTGTCTTATTACTTGGTTCCTTATAGGTAGAAGGGAAATAAGGGAGTACACTATGCTAAACCGATAGTCACATGTTTTAAAATGTGGTTGCTATGGGATTGAAATCAGTTTCTTTGCGTGGCCAGGAGTTGACAAGTTCCTGTATATTTTAAAACTGAAACAAATAACAAGGAATATCTCGAAAACGTTCAACTCCACAAAAAAAAAAAAATTGCATATGACACAAATTGTGCATTTTAAGGAGCTCTACACTTTTTGTGTAGTGAGCTCTTGTCTATCTCTTACCAGTTATGCAAAATTCAACAAATTCATCGAGAATAAAGGTCTTTAGAGGCTATTCCCAGGAGATTCAAAATAAACATTTTATTTGTCATGTACACATCTAAACATAAGAGATTTTAATCAAAATCGTTATAGCGACTTATAAGAAAATCAAAATGTTGGAATTTTTTTCATGTAAAGGGTAGTTTGATGTGAGGAGAATTTTCATGTTGCATTCTTGGGAGATACTGAACTTAAATATCAAGTTTGGTATTTGAAGGACTTTTCATTGTTGAGCTATGCTCCCACAGACATACATACACACACGGACCTTTTTACTAAAAATGCTCTTTTTTTATTCAGGGGGTCCGAAAACAAGTACTTACGGTGAAATTTCGGCATCGAAATTTTGGTGCATTACTATACCTTTTCTACGTAGTACGTGTAGAGAAAGTAAAAAAGTGTCTCGACTTGTCTCATAAGCCCAACTTTGACAAGAGAATTGAGTTACAAATTACAACGATCATTAATACTATTTAATTATTTAAAAATATTAACCAAGAAAAGTTACAAAACTATGCATTTTTTTTGTTCAGTTTTTCTTTTCTTTCATTTTTTTGTAGAAGCCACTCATTACTGGGATAGAGTAATAAACATATACAGATTGATTCAAAAATACTTTTACAAGGTTTGGGGACAGGTTTCTTACATCAAAACAAGAATAAATGTTCATATAAACTCGAGTCCCAAAACCCTTCGTTCTCGATTCGAAGTTCAAAATGCTATTAATCAAAACTTATTAAAGTGACACTTTCTTCTATTCTTGACGTTCTCAGTTTGTTAGGAGGTGTTCCACACAAACACCACTCATAGAAAATGATCCATCCCAAACTTTGTAAAAGTAATTTTGAATCACTCTATATGGCCGATACTCTCTTCACTAAATAAACTCTTGGTCGTAAGTTATCATTAGTGCGGTCATGCGTACTAATACTTGCAGCCTTGGCGTGGGCAAAGCTTATTATCAGCGCGTGGCATAGTACTAGGCAGCTGACCGTTGAGCGGAAGACTAACCTTAAGTCAGCCGCTACAGATTAACAATGTTTTTCCTATGAATAAAAACCCTATGGGAGATAACGCTGAGACACGGGTATTTTGACATTAAAAATGCAGCTCGAGTGCATCATCAGTGTGACCATGACCCACTTTAAGACAAAATGTAAGCTTACATTAGCGCTGCCTGAACATCTCGTCACGGCTTTCCGAACCAAAATGCACAAGAGATTTATCGAACGAGGTTTTCTTGACAGCAGTTGCATGAAAGTGTTCTTTTACCTTACTGAAATGAACAAGTCGAGAAATGCTGATCGTTTCTGAAATGGATACGTTACATGCATTAGAGTACTACTCACCTCAGGTAGAGAAAGCACTAGGTTCATGTTCCCTTCTCCTCGGTACGTCCATTTTTTGCCCAGCAGACTTATTCGGTGCGGTGTATTGGGGTCAATGTTTGGAGCACCCAACATTATTCTGCAACAGTCAGAACAAGATCCACTTTAGCGCGCTTTACCAGTGCTTACATTTTGGACAGCAACCGACTCCCGCGCATCTTTATTTTATGAAAGCACCAACATGGAAAATTCGATTAAGAATAAATGAGAGGTGCACCATGCAACAGTTTTTATGCTGTGCAAGACCTTGGAAACAAACACGCAACTCGAATATATGACTGGAGTCCAGCATTATTCAGCGAGTGAAGCATGCGGGTGTTGAAATTGGCAAATAATTTGTACCTGTGTGCTTGCTGGCATTTGAAATTTTATTAACTGTTGGGTTTCAGCACTTCGTTATTCTTCCGCAGCATAGTTCCTAGTTTTAAAAGATATCCTGCTTTTCTTGCATTCAAGATAGTACATAATATTATTGCAAAGTTAGGTACTGTCGTAAAGTATTGAGAAGCATTATCATGACGTGATCAGCTCTTGTCTTCCCGCCAGCGAGACTGCAGATTCTAGACTGCAACTCTGCCATTGGTCGATTGACCAGCATGGCTGCGCATTTCGCATTGGAAAGAAGAACTGATTTTCAGAAACTCCATTTTTACCCACTACTTCTATCCAGTTCATTTACACACACCTCACTTCGTCGAAGTCTCGAAACCCGTTGCAGCCATATTGTGTCAGTAACTAATAGGAAAGACTCAGTCTAAAACTGAACCAGAATCTACAATCTCGCTTACCGCCTCCTAACATGAGCCCTGGGAACAAGTTCGAGTTGCGGTCAAATTGTAAAACATCAATTTATATTCATGACATGTATGACTGAAAGTTTTAAATTTCAAACTAATTAAGCTACCTTTTTCAAATTTATACCACATGTGTAGTGCAAGCCAAATAAATTACAGTGCAAACGTCATCCATTTGTCTCAAATGGTTTGGAAGTTATGATCAAATGCATTTATGTTTTTGTCACTTCACAAAAAACGTTCCTTGCGAAAAAAAAAATTAAAATGTTGGTCTAATATTTTAATATTAAGTTCATAATACATCTACTTTTCAAAATCGCCCTAGGTTTCTCTGTGTCTTCTTTGGTTTAAGCTCCAAAAATTTTTAAAGTTGTGATAGTGCTTTTTTGTCATAAAAATATAATTTTTGTGTTTGAAAATTGAAGACATGCTTAAATACATCTGACAGTAAAACCTAATTGTACCTCTGTGAATATTTACAGTAAATTTTATTTGTGTAATACAAAAACTGCTCCGCAAGGAAAATATTAATAGTGAGGAAACAAGGAAAGATTTGAATGCATTGCTGCTGCCTTTTCTGTGCTTTTCTTCAACATAACTTGGTTTTTTATTTAGCTTGTGCGAATGAGATCTCGTTGAACTGACTTTTTGTTGCCGAGTCCAGTACAGTTTTGCCCCTAATGTTTTTTTTTTTTTTTTTTTTTGACTTGAGGCATTTCTAAATGGCACCTGGCGCTCATATACCTTTCTTGTATTCAGGAATGGTTAAATTATTTAATGGAATTAAAATAAAAAATCCATTTTTGGGGGTTCTTTCATGAAATTTCAATCACACATACCCTTAAGATATCACACCCTTCTTATCACATGCTATGTGTGATTAGCGGAAATGAGAGCGGCTTTCTGATGTGCCAAAATGCAATCGTCACTGTTTAGCAACAGAAGGAGCAGACTGAATTTCAATTATCTGAACAAAGAAAGGGCCACGACACGTGCCATTCTCAAAGGTCAAGGATCAAGTTGAAGTCAAAATGCGCAGAAACAACCTGAAATCCGAAATATTGACAGCTCGCTATTTAAAACAGCTTTGCATGACAAACTCCAGAAAAATGTAAATAGGAGATTATCGTCTGAGTTTGAACTGACTGCACCTGGCTCTAAGAAGGTGACAAAATCAGCAGAGGGAACTCAAAACATAGTTGAAATGCCTCAACCTCCTGAAGACACGGTTTCTTGTTTTATTCTGTCAAAATGGGCTCACGAGCACTGCACATCCACCTAGACAGTATAGGTCACTCTTGTACAGCAAGTGTTTAATAATGCATTTAACTTTTCTGTCCCTTTGTCAATATCCATTGATGATGAGTTTTTTAGCATGTTTCTTTATAAAATACTGAATCCATTAGTTTGTTTTTATGGCATTCCTAAAACGTTGTTGCGTTAAACTTTGAATTTCTTTTAAAGAAAAATCATATCTCAACAATATTTTGGTATAACATGTTATCAAATTAGGCGACTACATAATTTTGGGTGTCTAAAACCAATCTGTAGCACTTTTCCATCTTGCCTACCAAATTAGGATAGGACGGAATTAAAGCACTTTTAGCAAGAGTTCATGTGAACTAAGCCAATAGCGTGGGGAGCCATAGATTTAGAATAGAGAGCTAACTAGAATGCGCAGTACATTACACTGTAAGTCGCCATTGGGGAATATCATCTCAAAATAATTTGAGATCATCTTGTGGTTTACCGGGAGCATGCGAGTCAGTTGAGACATTTAATGCCGTGCCGGCATATTGCCGTGGTAGCTCAGTGGTAAAGTAACCAGCTAGAGACCGGGAAATCCGTGGATCAAACCTCAGTTATGACATTGAGTTTTTCAGTTTGACTCTACCTAAACAACAAACTATAATGTTGTATCCATATATTACGTTGAATATTTTAACAGGTTGAGTGGGTTTAAATGAAAACACAACAAAGAGAATTAGGACCAATAAAAAAAAGAGTTACAAAGAAATGTATATTCAAAATATTCTGCAGTTCTGTAATGCTCGTCTACGGTCAAGTTTTTAGAATTTCACACTAACATAAGTCCTAGGCTCGAAAACGGATTACACTCTTCAGCTTTACTCTTGTTAAAATACACGAGAGGTTAGGAAAAGTTTTTTTTTTCCATAGTTGGCTTACCCTCCCCATATGTAGGTACATTACTTGAAGCACAAGGAATACAAACACATTACCGCGCTGGTCACAATCAAAACTAGTAATAAAACTAGATATACTGAAGCACAGAGTAAAATGAATCAATCAAGTGATATTTAAACAAATGTACACTGAAATTGAAACTAAATTTACCAATTACATATCAATATACACAGATGGATCCAAAACAACTGAAGGTAGCGGATGTGCAGTACTGATCAGTGATAAAGCTCTGCTGTTCAAATTGCCTGATTTGTGTTCCAGTTTTCAGTTAGGAACTTTATGCAATCAAACAGGCAATAATGAACATTAAAAATATGGAATGCCAGCATTTTATTATCCAGTTTTCCATACAAGCAATTGGTGACAACAGATACACTAATACAAGACATTCACATCCTGAGTCACTTATTGAAACAAAAGAGAAGAGATATTGTCATCTTATGGATACCTTCATACTGTGACATAACTGGTAATGGACTGGCACACCTTGTATACAAAACATCAATACACTCACAGAGATTCACTGACATTCATAAATAAAAGATTAAAAACCTTAGGAGGAGCAGGAGCCAGGAGCAGGAACTAGTCGCCCGAGTGTACTCGGGCGGGGGAAAATCACCACGGTACCTATCCGCTTTTCTCGCGGATTTACCCGTGTGATATAAAAGATTTAGGGCCACACACTACCATGAAAACCACAACTACATGCCAGCCATATATAAGCTACAGAGAACAGATCAAGTTGTAATGACAAGATTAAGAATTCGACACACCAAGTTAACGCACTCCTATCTAATATCCAAAAAAGAGGCGCCAGAGTGCAGCACCTGTAAAACACCTCTGACAGTAAACCACATCCTTACAGAATGTACCATTTAGAAGAAACACAAAATATCGGGAATTACCACAGCTCTGAATAATAAAGATTTTCATAATACTGTTTGTTATTTTAAAAATATTTTTAAAAATTAATTAAAACTGTAACACATAGCCTTCTATTCCTTAGTGAACTGAAATTATATTGTTAATTACCTATGTAATGTTCTATGTACGTTTTAGAAATAGCTGTTATTCCATTACTGTTCTTATATAATGTTTGAATCTTGTTATTTTTTTTTATTCTTTATTTTAGGTCGCAGAACTACAAGGTCTTATAGCGACCACATTAAAAATCTTGTTTACAGTTTTACATCCCTAAAACAACGAAAATTTTGAACATAAGTAAATCATTATATACTCAGGGATTAAAATATACCTCTAATGCTCATGCCATATGAAAACAATAATTTAAGTATAAAAAATATAACAATATTAAAAGATATCTTGTTATTGTAATGTTGTGGTCGCAAAAAAAAAAAAAAAAAAAAAAACACACACAATTCTACGATCTTAAATAAACAATATTTAAAAAAAACTGGTTCCATCCACATGACACTCTCGAGATCTCTGCAACAAATTATTGTTAATACGTTTATTCTTATATCTATTTGATGCTAAAACATTAGCAGAAATGGTCTTATTACTTAGTTCGTTGTAAGTAGAAGGGAATGCACTAGGCTAAACCGACAGTCAAATGTTTTAAAATGTGGTTGCTATGGGACTGACATCAATTTCTTTTCGTGGCCAAGCATTGGCAAGTTCCCGTATGTATTTTAAAACTGAAATCAATAACAAGGAATATCTCGAAAACGGCCAACTCCACGAAAAAATGTATAACACATAAATTCTGTGTTTTATCGAGATATACCTTTTTGATGTGGTGCGTTTTTGTCTATCGCTTACGGTTTAACAGTTACGCAAAATTCAATAAAAATCATTCAGAATAAATGGGTCTTCAGAGGCTATTCCCAGAAAATTCAAGATATATAATTTATTTGCCGTGTAAATATCTTAAATGTCGTTAGAGCAATTTTTGAGAAATTCGAAATTTTGGACATTTTGTCCACGTAAAGGGTAGTTTGGGGTCAGGGGATTTTCTTAAAAATCTCCATGTTGCATCCTTGAAAGATACAAAACTTAAATATAAAGTTTGTTATTTAATGGACTTTTCGTTTTTGAGCTATGCCGCCCAAAGTCTCTCTCACACACACGAATTTTTGGTTACATTACAATAGCTTCTCTATACACTATATACATAGTACGTGCAGAGAAAGTAAAAAAGATAATCTTACGAGTGGTCCAGCAGTGACAGGAGTCTTGATGTTCAGAAGGCAGCTGACTGACTCCTTGTTCTTGGACTTTATCACTTGCTTGACGTCACAGGAATAACCTTTTTCTGAAGTAATGCACGTTTATATTTCTGGGCGAGTCCCACAAGCTTCCTCAAACACTCACGCCCCTGCTTCACAGGTTCTGCAAGCGAACCACTAGATGCTTTTTAACAGATACTACCTTAAACTGGTACGAATCAGTTAAACTAATTTAAAAACATGTTATATGTTCCACTCTCTACCTGTTCTACAAACAAACCATGTTTACACCATGCCAATCAAGATTAACATTTGATTTAATGTGTAGGACAAGAGTTGAATAGCGTCAGACTCAAAATTTCAATGTCATAGCCGGGATTTGAACCATGGATCTCCCGGTCTCTAATAGTTTGCTCTACCACTGGGCTACCAAGGCAACATACCGACACGGCAGCTGATTCGCATTGTACCGGGAGAGTGATTTAAAATCAACATTTCTTAATATATTATGATTTATGTAGGTAATTCTGATCGCTTGAATGATCTTGATGGCCTCAAGTTCGGCCAGAATCGAAAATATCTAACATTGGACTGTTTTAATTTGTCAGTTGTATTGGAATTTTCAGATTTTAATTTTATGGTAGGTACTTAAACTGAACTGCTTATAAACTGGGCTAGTATTGTTGCTAAACACAACTATGACATACCGCTTCATTTTTCCGCAGTGAGTTTAACATTTTGAATATTATTAACACCAATTTTACCGAATGCGGCACCACAATAATATGATGAGAGATGATAATTGGGAAAGGAAATTTGGAAAGCAAAGTGTTCCAGACGTTTAGTACCGCACCAGCGTTTACCAGTGTGAAGACTGAAAAAACCTGGAAAACACTTCAGTCAGCGAGGTTGATCCTGTTGAGATTGGAATAGGGCCGAACCCCTAGTGTGAAATACAATCACTCCTTATTTTTTCCTTTCACCTGGCAGAGAAACGGAGAGGTTAAGTGTGTAACAGTGGCGGTTATTCTTGGAGAACAACAAAATACTTGTTCTCCCAGACCTGATTAAACATTCGCCGTTCACTCATACTGCACATTTAAGCCACCACCGCACTGAATGAACCGGTTTCTTTGGCTCTACGTGACCGTCTAAGTTCACACCTCTTGTGCTTCCCTTGCCAGGCCTGGACTAGAGGGTATTCATACCTTTCTAAGACACTACAAAAACCTAATATGTTGACAGTAAAACTGTACTAAGCTCTAAATGTCAATACACACTTTCTGGAGTGAAAGAGAGAGAAGGAAAAGGTGGGTGATTAAAACATCCTTTATAAACACCCCATGCCTATGCAGACAATGAAGGGAGAGAGAGTGTTTAAGAGTCCAATGAGCCGAGATCTTTGTAGAATAACACCAACATTCGAAGAAAGCATTCTCCTAGCAACTTCTGTAAATCGAGATCCCAACTCTGATCTAAGAAATGTAATCCATTCATCAGACTTAATGGGCGCAGTTTAACTTTCATGTCGTCGCTGTGGACGTGGAACTTTAGAAAGTCAGCGATAAATTGCTAAGTTTCGTAAAGAGGTCGTTATAAAGTCGAAACGAAGAATTTGTCAATATTTACATTATGTACCTCTTAAAGAAAAAGATTTAAGATTATCCCAATGTTTCGATTGGACCTAACGTATATAAAAGATGGAGAAGCATTTGTGAGATTCTATCATTGCTTCCATATCGCATACAAAAGACGCAGAAGGAGCTTCAGATCCTGTCCTTATTGCCATTCCGTACACCAAAAACTGAGGAAGCTTTGAAATTCTGTCCTCGTTTCCATTCCGTATATTAAAAGTTGGAGAAGCAGCTTTGACATTCCGTCACTGTTTCCTTATCGTACAGCAAAAGTGGAGAAGCAGCTTTGACATTCTGTCACTGTTTCCTTATCGTACAGCAAAAGTGGAGAAGCAGCTTTGACATTCTGTCACTGTTTCCTTATGGTACAGCAAAAGTGGAGAAGCAGCTTTGACATTCCGTCACTGTTTCCTTATCGTACAGCAAAAGTGGAGAAGCAGCTTTGACATTCTGTCACTGTTTCCTTATCGTACAGCAAAAGTGGATAAGCAACTTTGACATTCTGTTACTGTTTCATTATCGTACAGCAAAAGTGGGAAGCAACTTTCACATTCTGTTACTGTTTCATTATCGTACAGCAAAAGTGGAGAAGCAACTTTGACATTCTGTTACTGTTTCATTATCGTACATTAAAAGTTGGAGAAGTAGTTTTGGCACTCTGTCACTGTTTCCTTATCGTACAGCAAAAGTGGAGAAGCAGCTTTGACATTCCGTCACTGTTTCCTTATCGTACAGCAAAAGTGGAGAAGCAACTTTCACATTCTGTTACTGTTTCATTATCGTACATTAAAAGTTGGAGAAGTAGTTTTGGCACTCTGTCACTGTTTCCTTATCGTACAGCAAAAGTGGAGAAGCAGCTTTGACATTCTCTCACTGTTTCCATGTCGTACACTAAAAGCAGCTTTGATATTTTGTCATTGTTTTCATTTGGTACACCAAAAGTTGGAGAAGAAGCTTTGACATTCTGTCAGTTTTCATGTCGTACATCAGACGTTGGAGAAGAAGTTTTGAGATTCTGCCATTGTTACCAAACCGTACCCAAATGGTGGAGAGGCGCATTTGAGAATCTTCATTGTTGCAGTTTTGTATACCAAAATGTGATCAGCAGCTCCGAGATTCTGTCAAGTTTCTATTTCGTGTACAAAAAGGTGGAGTAGAAGCGTCATTCCTATTTGTAAAGCTTATCTATTATTTCCTGAAATTAAACTGCTGCAAGAACACACGCCTGTTCTTCGACATATCCGGTGCATTAAGGCAACGCAACGGAAAGGAAGGACGGCGTTATCATTGCAAAGGATTTCCCGTATATCTCTCAACAGCAAACACGGCTTATCAAATCTAAACTACCAATTTAGACTAATGGATGTCTAATAATATTTCTTCAAATAATGCTCCACCAATTGAGGAAGAGTAAGATGCCAAAAATTTCAGTTTTAGATAGTTGATGCTAAAAGTAGGTCGTTTACCAGATGTCGTAGTGTTAAAAGTAGAAAATTCTGTCACTTAGTGTTATAACATTATAAAATTCCCATGTAGCCAACTTTGGTTTATGTGTCCACGGCCTCATTCAAGTAGGCTATGACTCTGAAAGCTCGTATCGATCCATAAAATGGCGGATGATTTGAGTGTCATGAACATGGAATCTGCTGAACCAGACGAAATTATGCAAGCAGCGGAGAGATCAAAATTACGACTGTTATACTGCCTCCGTTGTACAGAATGTTTTCGTTCTGTACGAGTAAGTCATCATGTTGTCAGCACTGATGCTAAGCAAGGCAACAACTCAATATCGCAGACCCATGGGCCACGGGTTAAAATTGTTTTATATTGTCCGTAGGATTACTGTACTCGGTCTACGACCTCGTTTCGCAAGCTTCCTACTCGCAATATAAAACATCATATTTACCACTTATATCATAAATAACTATTCTAGTTATGTGCAATTTTAATTGAGTTTTCTCCTAATTCTGCATATTTTGAAGTAGAGAAGTAAATAGTCCATGGTTTAAGAAAAGTTACACTCATTAATTTCATAGTTAATAAGTGCAAATAGTACAATTAACCACTTCAATATTGTCTGTAATTAACAATTATATCTAGTGGTTCAAACACCATAAACTGGTGGCTATAATAATAATAATAATAATAATAATAATAATAATAATAATAATAATAACCATCCCTAGTCAGCCTACACCTATGATTTACAAGCGGGTGCCTAGGGGCCAGATACCTGTCACATTGAAGAACCTGGAACGAGTGGTCAGCATGAAGGGGTGGATGATAAGAAATGCACGAAATGGATGATAAGAAAGGTGATTATGGAGCAACTGGTGGAAGGAGTGGCGGGGGAAACAAGAGGACCCGAAGAAAACCCGCCCTAACGATGCTTCGTCCACCGCAAATGCCACATGAGGACGCTTGGGATCAAACCCGGGCCGCCTAAGTGAGAGGCGAGGGGTATAACCACTCAGCCGCGGCACCATCTCAATAAAAACAACAATAATAATAATTATAATAATAATAATTATAATAATAATGTTTTGAAACTATTATTTCATATAATTTGTATTACTTGCTTATAAACTTAATGTAATTAAATTCGTAGTTGGACTGTTTTGTTCCTATACTTATTGTTTATTGCATTACTCTTTGTGACTTTAGTTTGCGAATGGGTAAATAAATACCCACTTGCAGAGGATACACGCGCACTCGCACACAACATAAATTCCTTTCTTCCCTCAATTAAAGAAATGCTAAAAATAAAACTACCAGTAAACCCAGAATTCACAGCCAGAGTGACAGGTCCGGGGAAACAAAATCATATTTACATCCATTTCACATTATGAACGATCCGATCTGCACATGTAACAGAGGAAACAGACAGTCAACCATCTCATTTAGGAATGCATATATACAGAAAATCAAAGATCCATTCTCATAAAAGAAGTAGCACAAAATGGAGGTAGCTGGCCAGTCAATAATCAAGAACTAATCCCAAAACACCTACGAACTTTCGGCAAATATATGAAATCCATACACATTTAGACTAGAAAGAAATTACACCAATATATGTGACTAATAAATTGTACATGATGTAAGTACGCGACGCAGTCATGAAGATCAGTGGCGTGAGCTGAGTGTCAGCGCTAGACAAGAGCGCTCAATCAGCAGGTTTCGTCTTGCCAACTGCACATGTGTATCCATATTAACTAATCTGTATTGCTGCCGGCGAGGCCACACAGCTCTCAAAAATTCTCATGTGTCACCTTCACATGACTTTCTGTAACTTCTCCAAACAAACTTCTTACAAAAGAGTACATGTGCTATTCGAGATAAGCATTAGCAGAATGCACTTATTACTTAGTTCCTTACAAGTGGGAGAGAACTAAATGAGTGCGCTATGCTGAAGCGATAGTCAAATGTGATAAAAGCTATTGTTATGCGATTGTCATTCAAAATGGCTTCTTTATTTGGCCAGAACAAAAGAAAAACAACACTGCCTATCTGAGAAAAGTATAAGTATTTTAAAATTGAAATGAATAAAAAGAATATCTTCGAAACGGACAACTCTACAACAAAAATACGTGATACAAAATTTGTGCTTTAACGCGATATACATTTTTTTGTGTAGTACCAGTTTTCCTGTCGTTTAGGGTTTAACCTTCATGCAAAATTCTGTGAAAATCAACCAGAATAAAGAGTTCTTCACAGGTTATTCCCAGGAAATTCAAAAAATACATTTTATTTGTGATGTGAACTTTAATACGCGGGATTTTAATCAAAATCGTTACAGCCATTTTTGAGAAAAACAAACTTTTCAAAAAAATGTCCATGTTAAGGGTAGTTTGGGGTGGGGAGATATTCTTGAACATGTTCGTGTCGCATCCTTGTAGGATAATAAACTTAAACACCAAGTATGGTATTTGACGGTCCCTTCGTTTTAGACCTATGCACATACACACAGGGACCGTTTAAAATGCTTTTTATGTACTGGGGCCCTCAAAACATGTATTTCCAGTGAAATATCGTCATCGAATTTTTGGGTGCAATACAATACGTTCTCTATACATTATGTACGTAGTCCATGTAGAGAAAGTAAAAGTGCTATATAATAGAGCTGCGTATAAACACATTTACTGTGGAATTTGAATTTTTTAGGTGAGTAGTTTTAAAAATTTATCATGTGGAGCATTTGTATTAGAACGGTGAAATTAGAAAATAGAAATACCCTATTTTTCGGATCATAAAACGCACTTTTATAAAATATTGTCTAAAATGTAAATGCGTCTTATGGTCCAAAGTTGAAAAGTGAAAAGCAGCTAAATTTACCGATAGTTTCAACAATACATACATAGATATGCAAGGGAATGTGAGACTTGTGGACTGTATACTTGCTACCTAATTGAAGCTTAAGGTTCAACTTAGCATAACGCACCATTAGAAGAATATGAGCCTTAATGACAGACATACCTAATAGCAGTTTTACCCTAGAACGGGTTAAAGAATGCGATAGCAAGGAACATTTTCTCTCACAGCCCCTTTCTTTTATGTTGAGTTGCCAGTAGCAAGTGTACCTTGTGAGAGCGACATTCAGTTGTGAATTTGTCTAAGCTCTCGTGTCTGTATATGAGGCCGCCTAAACAGAAGAGACTCTCAAACGCTGTTGCATTCAAACTAGAAGTTGTGCAATATGCAAAAGAGCATGGTAATAGGGCTGCAGAAAGGCTTTTGGGCCCCCACCAACAGAAAATGATCCGTGGAAAGTGAAAATTCAGATGTGAGTGAAAGGGAAAATGAAGTCTAAAGGATACTTTTTGTTGTGCTTCAAAACAGTGTGAAATGTATGGGATACCTGCATCACCTAAGTAATAGAGAATACAACCTTTATTTCAAAATTTTCCTAACAAAATCATGACTGTAGCTTATGGTCCAAAAATACGGTAATTATTTAAATAAGTGTGCAATTTAAAATGTTGAGGCATGGCAAAAATATCACTTTTACCGTGTGTATAAGATATCTTACATTGTACTGTGGGTTTTCCAATGTTGTTAGCGTAATAAAGACACGAGTATCACCCATTGGATGCACGCCACTGAGAGCTACTTGAAGTAGTGACGTTGCAGAGTTGCACTGAGACGAGAGATATCTTACATTGTACTGTGGGTTTTCCAATGTTGTTAGCGTAATAAAGACACGAGTATCACCCATTGGATGCACGCCACTGAGAGCTACTTGAAGTAGTGACGTTGCAGAGTTGCCCTGAGACGAGAGATATCTTACATTGTACTGTGGGTTTTCCAATGTTGTTAGCGTAATAAAGACACGAGTATCACCCATTGGATGCACGCCACTGAGAGCTACTTGAAGTAGTGACGTTGCCCTGAGACGAGAGATATCTTACATTGTACTGTGGGTTTTCCAATGTTGTTAGCGTAACAAAGACACGAGTATCACCCATTGGATGCACGCCACTGAGAGCTACTTGAAGTAGTGACGTTGCCCTGAGACGAGAGATATCTCAGCTTTGCTATCTTTAGTATCAATGAATACGTGTATTTATTGAGACACATACATTGATCCATCAACTTCAATCGCAAGGGTACACATCTCTACATCTCTGCAACGTATTATTATTACTATTATTATCATTATTAAAAAAGCTTATTCTTCTATTTACTTCATGCTAATGGAGAAGAAACTAGCAAAAATGGTCTTATTACTTGCTTCCTTGTAAGTAGAAGGGAAATAAGGGACTACCTTAGGCTAAAGCGATAGTCAAATCTTTTAAAAACTGGTTGCTATGTGATTGAAGTCCCTTGTTTGTAAGGTCAGGAGTTGACAAATTCCCGTATAACAAGGAATATCTTGAAAACGGTAAATTCCACGAAAAAATTTATATAACATAAATTGTGTGTTTTAACAAGCTCTACATTTTGTGTTCAGTAAGTTTTTGGTTATCACTTAAGGTTTACCAGTAATGCAAAATTCCGCAAAATTCGTCCAGAGTAAAGATATCTTTAGAGGCTATTCCAAGAAAATTCAATATATACATTTTATTTCTCATGAAAATATCTTTAATTTACGATATTTTTTATCAAAATCGTTAGATTCATTTTTGAGAAAATACAAATGTTCCATGTAAAGAATAGTTTGAGGTGGGGGAAATTTCTTGAAAATCTTCGTTTGTTATTTAACGGCCTTTTCGTTTTTGAGCTGTGCTGTCCAAATACACAAAACACGCGGACTTTTTTCTAAAAATGTTTTTTCTGGACTCAGGGAGTTGCAAAACATGTATTTACGGTGAAATCTCGATAACGAATTTTTGGCTGCATTACAATACCTTCTCTGTGAATAATGTATATAGTACGTGTAGAGAAAGTAACAAAGAATTAAAGAGAAACACGAAAATATCAAAGACAGCAACTTAAATTTACAACACAGAATAAACTGTATTACAATGTATCAATGTAGCCTATTATAGCAGACAAATACAATGAAGAGAAATACAGGTGATTCAAAAATACTTTTACAAAGTTTGGAGATAGGTTCCTACGATCTAAACAAGAAAAAATGTTTATTTAAAAACTTGTCCCAAAATCCTTCGTTCTCGATTTTTTGAGGTTCACAGTGACGCTTTATTCTATGTTTGATGTTGTCAGTTTGTTGGGAGATGTTCCACTCAAACACCACTTATAGCAAATGTCCTCCTCTTGCGTCAGGACACGCACGTTCTCGTCGAAGCAAGGATGTCAAATACTCCTAGGCGGTGTCGTATGATTTCACAGGATTCCATGACACGTGGATTAGGAGATGTCTGCTGCATAAACCAATAGTTTAAGGTGTCCCAGCCAGTGCATCTCGAACAATGAGACCAAATTGTGCTAGAGCATCATGCATAAACCACGTGTTTCTTCTTATTCGCAGACACATTTTCTAATAAGTCTGGGAGAGCGTTCTGAATGAAGTCCCTGTAGACAGCACTTGTAAGCCGTGCTGGGTGAATGTATTACATATCTGATAAATGTTAACAAGCAGCCATGGCAACACAAGGCCAAACCTGCACGGTAAAATGGGTCAAAGCCTTCTATGAATGAGGCATAAATAAATGAAGTTATTAAGTTGGACCCGGAAAGCCGTAGAAGGTGACTTTCATTAAAAATTAATAACCCGAAAACGAAGTGTTTTACAGCATATGCTTTTATGAACATATTTTATTGGTTCGATGTCAGGAATCCACACCCAAACGTTGTAAAAGTATTTTCGAATCAGCCTGTTTATATAAACACAATACTAACACCACAAAAAAACAATGATCGAAAAGTATGACATAAAATGCATGTAAAACATTATAGTAACTTTAGTTTAGCTCTTCTTATCGTCTCCCCCTCTTCCCTATTATCAGCCTTCTTAGATCTCAGCTGTCTCGCCTAAGTAGAAATTTACCTATCCCGTCCGCGTCTTCCGTGCCTGCCAGTAGCGTCCAACATGCTTCTAACTCTCAATTCGCGGTGGTAAAGGATCGCGGTAAATACTTTTCCCTCCATTCCTCCGTACCCCTACCTCTTGCCAAGATATGGGCCCACGACTCTTCCCTACTCGCAAATGGGGCACATTCTCATACCATTCTCTTCAGTAATTTTTATAATCCGCCATGCTGCTAGTCTAATACACGCGAGTTTGGTACCTGGTTTGATGTATTGCTCCGATTTTAGCCCAGACTGTACTTCCAATGAAACCTTCTCCATATAGCGCGACTCAATTTTGTCAGCGTGCTCCCAACAGCGAGAACAAAGTCGCTAACATTTGCTGGGATTAAGAAGTTCAACGTTCGCTTAAGGATCTCGTTATGGAGGCTCAGAAATAACATTTCGGATTGCAAAGACTCGCGAACCGGGCGTAAAACTGAATTTCTTAAACTGCTTCAACATTTTAAACTTAGAAACAAAAAGTTACCATTTCGGTTTATGCTTCTACCAGTAGTGTTTAACGGCTGTTCGAACAACATTTGTCAACTTATGCGGAAGGACTAAAATATGAAGCCTAGGATTTAAAGTACTTACGACATTGTAATTCGCCACTGATATGTTGAGATCTCCTAGTGGATTGCCGGGAAACATGCGAGTCAGTTGGAAAATTTAATGTCATGCCGGTATGTTGCCGTATTAGCTCAGTGGTTGAAGCAACCGGCTAGAGACCAGGAGATCCGAGGTTCAAGATATACACTTTGACTTGGAAATATCTTTAGTATACGGTACTTTTATAAAAATATTTAGAGCCATTTTTAAGAAAATCAAAATTTTAGAAAATTTTTCCATCTAAAGGATAGTTTGGGATGGGGGATTTCTTGAAAAGTTTTGTGTCGCATCCTTGGGAGACATTAAACTTAAAAATAAGGTTTGGTATTTAACGGCTTTTTTTTTTTTTTTTTTTTTTTTTTTTTTTTTCCGTTTTTGAGTTCAGTGTGCCCCCCACACACACGCACAGAAAGACACACACGGACCTTTTTTTTAAAAATGCTTTTTATGGATTCATGGGACATCAAACCTGTATTTTCGGTGAAATCTCAGTATCAAATTATTGGGTGAATACAATACTTTCTCTATTCACTGTGTACATAGTATATACGTGCTAGAGAACGTAAAAATGCTTTTCTGTTATTCAGGAGTACTAAAAACTTGCATTGTCGGTGAAATTTCGGTGTCACATTTTTTGGTGGAATGCAATACCTTTTCTACCACCTTTGAAGATTGCACGTGTTAGAGAAAAACATAGTTGCGGTTGGTTTGCTAGACTCCGAATAGCGAACGCCTTCGTACGCTTTCATTTCAGCGAATGAAAGCATTTTCTCCTCCCTTGGTTTATAACAGTAGATATAATAATCAAATGGGTCCTTCGCTTTTCCCAACTTTAGCCTTAGGATTTTATAGGTATAGATAAAACACTGCCACATTAATGTTACCATGCGACCCAGAAACATACGAACCGCTGCGCGGTTTTTTTTCATTGCGCACAGCTGCTTTACACAAGGTCACGGTGCTGAATTGTTTTTCTCTGCTCTCAAAGTGCAGTATTGAGCTGACGGTGATATCATTATTGGAGCTCTGAGAAATCTAATATTGTTCATGAAATTCCCCTTCTTGACGAAAACACTGGTTTATGGTGCGCCATTAATGTAGAAAGTGTTATAGATCCAATTTGTTCGAGTCAACAGTTGACAACTGTACATACGCGAATACAGCTTTGACACTTTTTTTTTATTTTAAGAATTAACAGACAGGGAGTGTGATTTTCCTTTTTTCAACAATACTCTGCAACAGCTTATACAGTCAATCTTTCGATGAGAACAAGTAAAAGTGTTTCAACACAGAATTTCGAGTAGAGATTTGTGGCCCCCTCGGTCCCCCGATCTAACCTCCTGCGATTTCTATTTATGGGGTAACTTAAAGCATAAAGTGTAAAA
Source organism: Hymenopus coronatus (assembly GCA_030762935.1). NCBI lineage: Eukaryota > Metazoa > Arthropoda > Insecta > Mantodea > Hymenopodidae > Hymenopus > Hymenopus coronatus. The sequence continues at coordinate 11,823,095 of CM060900.1, read as the reverse complement.
GACAAACCCACATACCTTGGAAGAATTAAAGCGAAATATCCGCCACGAAATTGCCAGAATTTCCAGTGGGAACTAAGGTTAGTGGTGGATAGTTTCCTAAAGAGGTGCCAAAATATATGGACAACCGCGGTGGCCAGTTTCAACATCTTCTTTAATAACATTCGTAAATAAAGTCATTAAACGTCGTTTTAAAAATGTTGCATGGTTTCATCCGCGCCTTTCTGTGATAGCGGCAGACGGCAACGAGTGCTGGGGGTGCGGACAGGCAAAACACCGCGCAGCCGGTTCGGACGTTTTTGGGTCACCCAGTATTAAGTAATAATGACCCAATGGAAGAACTCCGCTTCAGATTAAACTGATCCGGTTAAGTCTGTCGCGCTCGATTGGGGGAAACTCTGCAACGTTCAGAAGTACATACAGAACATGAAAACCTTGCACCACTCTTCTTCCAAAGTTGGCCTGACTTTAAAGTTTGGGATTAGGGTGTGTGCGGGTGGAAACCAACTCTCAAGGGTTGCCAGTTCTTCCACTTACTGGTCCCTTAACAGAGGCGCGATTCTCGACTTGCAAACAGAGTCTCCAGGAAACAGATTTTACTACGTTACCACCCGCCCTAGAACAGGGTCATCTTTTGTTTGCTAATGGTTATTGCCCAGTGATAAGGGGAGTAGTTCCGTTTGAGGACCATCATGTTTTGGAGAAAGCTTTGCTCTATTACATATTAAGGCACACAGAGTGTGAAATTTCAACAATGGTTTAAAAAAATAAAAAATTGCTTTTGTTACCAATAGTTGGAACAGTTGCGCGTCTATAGAGCATCAATATATAGCTGCCCTTCCCTACTTTCGGGCTCTACAGCCCTTTAAAGATGGTATAATGCATCTGTGTCCAAGCAAACAATTCTATTAAACAGCATTTTGTTCAAACATAAATTGTTATACTTTAAAAATGTACCATGCATCTCAGTTTTTGTTTAAATACAACTAAAATGTCCCAGTTTGTGCATAAAAATCTATTGTAATATTACTAGGGACAAAACTATCCTAACGCCAATAGTAATTTTTAAAACATATTTGTGTGAAAAATGATTGATTTTAGAGATTAACATTTCTCCTTTTTAACAATTATGTCACTCCAGCAATCAAAATTATTGAAATATCTGGGTTTAAAATTTGTGTGTGTGGTTCAAAGCTCCAATTTTCTCTAATTTTGATTCCTTGGACTTTTGATTGTGCAATGTACTTACATAATAACATTTGCAGAATAAATTATGTAATGAAGTATTTATTCAATTTCAATGAAATTTGGTACTTAAATTAGCATAAAAACAATGTAATCACTTCCAGAAAATGTATACAGTAATACAAAAATTTCAGTTCATGTCCCTTAAGTACGACTATTGCACTCTTCAACCACTGCGACTTATTACCCTATCCGAGGAGTGATGACGATCCAAACGCTAGAGTACAAACGTAAGGTTTTTTCTAGGCGCCCCCCCTTATCCTGAGAAGAAGAATGTCAAGAAACTTTGGGCTACATGGACCCCAGGCTCGTTTCAGCCATTTCATGCATCGTCCTACATGACCTACGGGGTTGAGGGAAAACAAAAAAGTAAACACCTTGTAGTGCCATAACTAGTACCGAGTGAGTCAAAAACTTCCGAACCGGCCGCGCGGTGTTTTACCATTGGGCGTGTGGACACATGATTCAGCACTGCTGCTGTAAACAAGGTCACGCTTCTGACGTAGTTTTCCTCTGCTCTGGAAGAACAGTATTGAGTTCACAGTGATGTGGTGTAGTTCAGTTATTAAGAGTGATTTATTTGTCCTGTACTTAGTCACAAGGTGTATTATGGTTCAGTATGTTTTCTACTGCACAGCATGTATTTATTTATGATTCAAATGCATTAACTCAGTGAGTTCGCTAAGTGAAGTACGATTTGCAGAAGGATTGCTGAGAAAGAGTTATAGGGTAAATTTTTTCGACTCAGTGACGCCCATACATACGTGAATACAATTTTGCACTCTTTCTTTTAGAGAAGTAACAGCCAGTGTGCGTGATTATGCCCTTTCTCAACAAGACTCTGTAACAGCTCACACGGCCAAACTTTCGATGAGCACAATTGAAAGTGTGTTTCGGGACAGAGTAGAGATTTGTGGACCCCTCGGTCCCCCGACGAATCCCCTGCAATTTCAATCTCTGAGATAAATTAAAACAAAGTGTACAAGACAAACCCACTCACCCTGGAAAAATTAAAAACAAAATATCCTCCACGAAATTGCCAGTATTTCCAACGGGAACTATGGCGAGTAATGGATAGTTTCCTAAAGAGGTCTCACAAATGTAAGGATGGTGGTCAGTTTCAGCATCTCCTTTCAAAAAGTTGGCAAGTAAAGCCTTTAAAGGTAGTTTTAAAAATGTACGGTTTCATCCGCGCCTTTCTATGATAGCGGCAGACGGCAGCGAGGGCCTAGGACAGGGCAGAGAGAACACCTTGCAGCCGGTTCGGAGATTTTTGACTCACTCGGTATAATGGCGATAACGTACTTTTCGTTCAGAGGTAGTTGTGCTAGGTTTCTTTATTCTGAAAATCCTTAAGGAATACGATTAATAACGCGACGTGAAGCTCTAAATATAATATTTAATACAGAATAACAAGTAGAGCATGTATAACAGGAGTAGTAAAAATAATTGCTAAAATAAGTTACAATACTTGCTAAAATAAGTTACAATAATTGCTAAAATAGGTTACAAAAATTGCTAAAAGTCCGTTAGCGATAAAACGCTGGCGCTAGTGTGCTAAAAGACTATAATGTCCTTTCTAAGCTACTAATGCATGTTGTGGTGTAGCATGGCTCATGTTAGCTGTTTAATACGTTTAAAGGATGACTACGAACTATTCTGTTTGTTAACGACGCTGTCAGCAATATTTACACGCTGTATACACAGAATGGAAGATGAATAAGTGTAAATATTTGTATCAGCGTTGTGATGATCCAGTGTTTGCAGTTTTCTTCTTATTTTATGAAGTTATGTTCATGAGAAAAATTTAACGATATTATTCCCCATCTCAGACGTTCGGTTGTTTACGCAACAGGTCACATGGTTGATCCTCCTCTGCCCTCTGCCCTGCCATAGGTGGAGCAATATCTATAACTGTTTTTGTATATGTAAACATAGCAGAGACATAGCTCAGGGCCGCTCAAACACATTATACTCGGAATTGTGTGCTTCATTTACGATAATACTGTTAGTGGTCCAAATGCGCATTGTTTGTTACTAAATATTAAAATATTTGCAGCTATTCACCTCCTATCCTATGTGCGTGTGTGTACTATAACTATTTTCTGACTGAGTTTTATATTGCTATATATTTTTAAGTTATTTGTACTCTGTATAATTTCTGTTATGTGTTAATAGCCTTTTATTGTTTATTATTCTTTGTTTATGGCAGCCTCCAGTAGGAGGAGCCTGAATTTGGTAATAATTGTGTGTATCTGTGTGTGCGCGCGTGTATGCATGTGCTTGTGTGTGCTTGAGTGTGTCTTTGTGCGCGCGTATGTGTTTGTGTACGTGCAGACAGTCCATTGCAGCATTTTTGTATGCAACAAAATATGGAAGAGCCCATTATTCCTGAATGTTGAACCAAATATTGTCGAAAGCACCTCGTAGTAGCGCACGGGAGTGTTCCGCCACTGGGTGGAACGCTTGTACACTACAAATCCGGTCACTTTTTTTTTTTTTTTTTTTTTTTTTAAAAAAACAGTAACGGAGTCTGATCAGGACTCCGGTACTGTATCCCTATTTACATTTCCCCTCGTAGGTTATACTGATTACTGGTTTTACTGTTTCTTTTACAAACATATACACATTGCACAAACATATAACACCCATGCCCAAATCGGGACTCGAACCCACGATCCCCTGCCCACGAAGCACCAAAGCGAGACGTTTTAGCGAGCGTGGCCATGGGGACCGGCAAGTCACTCGCCGACCGTGAAGAATACCCATCTCTGGTCTAAAGCAACTGCTTGTGTTTTAACTTGAGCTTCTCTTACTCACATTGCCATTTACATTTCTTGAATAAGAGGACATATTATCTGCTACTGCCATATAATCTATTGCTTCTTTCACCGTTATTAGCGAGCTAAATACACATCATTATCCTTTACTGAAAATTTACTTAAACACCGAATTAGCTTATGACTGATAAAATCATATATAAACACACTTTTGTAAGGAACGAATTCCTGTAAACCCTAGTAATGCATTAAAGCAACTTCAGAAATAAACATCTCTTCCCTTTCCACACAAATTTAAGCTTATACCCTCTGCCATCAATTTCAGACCAACTCCATCCCCAAACTTAGTACATCCAGCTCAATCCCAAACATAGTCCATCCAACACCATTACAAATATAGTACATCCAGTACCATCCCAAACATCGTCCATCCAACACCATTACAAATATAGTACATCCAGTACCATCCCAAACATCGTCCATTCAACACCATTACAAATATAGTACATCCAGTACCATCCCAAAAATCGTCCATTCAACACTATTACAAATATTACAAATATAGTACATCCAGCACCATTACAAATATTGTACATCCACCACCATTACAAATATAGTACATCCAGTACCATTACAAATATAGTGCATCCAGTACCATTACAAATATAGTACATCCAACACCATTACAATTATAGTACATCTAGTACCATTACAAATATAGTACATCCAGCACCATCCCAAACATCGTCCATCCAACACTACTACAAATATAGTACATCCAGTACCATTACAAATATAGTACATCCAGCACCATCCCAAACATCGTCCATCCAACACCATTACAAATATAGTACATCCAGTACCATTACAAATATAGTCCATCCAGTACCATTACAAATATAGTACATCCAGTACCATCCCAAACATCGTCCATCCAACACCATTACAAATATAGTACATCCAGTACCATCCCAAACATCGTCCATTCAACACCATTACAAATATAGTACAACCAGTACCATTACAAATATAGTACATCCACCACCATTACAAATATAGTACATCCAGTACCATCCCAAACATCGTCCATTCAACACCATTACAAATATAGTACATCCAGCACCATTACAAATATAGTACATCCACCACCATTACAAATATAGTACATCCAGTACCATCCCAAACATCGTCCATTCAACACCATTACAAATATAGTACAACCAGTACCATTACAAATATAGTACATCCAGCACCATTACAAATTTAGTACATCCAGTACCATTACAAATATAGTACATCCAGTACCATTACAAATATAGTACATCCAGTACCATTACAAATATAGTAGATCCAACACCATTACAATTATAGTACATCTAGTACCATTACAAATACAGTACATCCAGCACCATCCCAAACATCGTCCATCCAACACTACTACAAATATAGTACATCCAGTACCATTACAAATATAGTACATCCAGCACCATCCCAAACATCGTCCATCCAACACCATTACAAATATAGTACATCCAGTACCATTACAAATATAGTCCATCCAGTACCATTACAATTATAGTACATCCAACACCATTACAATTATAGTACATCTAGTACCATTACAAATATAGTATATCCAGCACCATCCCAAACATCGTCCATCCAACACCATTACAAATATAGTATATCCAGTACCATTACAAATATAGTACATCCAGTACCGTTACAAATATAGTACATCCAACACCATTACAAATATAGTACATCCAGTACCATCCCAAACATCGTCCATCCAACACCATTACAAATATAGTACATCCAACACCATTACAAATATAGTACATCCAGTACCATTACAAATATAGTACATCCAATACCATTACAAATATAGTACATCCAATACCATTACAAATATAGTACATCCAGCACCATTACAAATATAGTACATCCAGCACCATTACAAGTATAGTACATCCAGCACGATTACAAATATAGTACAGCCAGCACCATTACAAATATAGTACATCCAGTACCATTACAAATATAGTACATCCAGCACCATTACAAATGTAGTAATTCCAGTACCATTAAAATATAGTACATCCAGTACCATTACAAATATAGTCCATCCAGTACCATTACAAGTATAGTACATCCAGTACCATTACAAGTATAGTACATCCAGCACCATTACAAGTATAGTACATCCAGTACCATTACAAGTATAGTACATCCAGTACCATTACAAATAAAGTACATCCAGTACCATTACAAATATAGTACATCCAGTACCATTACACGTATAGTACATCCAGTACCATTACAAGTATAGTACATCCAGCACCATTACAAGTATAGTACATCCAGCACCATTACAAGTATAGTACATCCAGCACCATTACAAGTATAGTACATCCAGCACCATCACAAGTATAGTACATCCAGCACCATCACAAGTATAGTACATCCAGCACCATTACAAGTATAGTACATCCAGTACCATTACAAGTATGGTACATCCAGCACCATTACAAGTATGGTACATCCAGTACCATTACAAGTATAGTACATCCAGTACCATTACAAACATAGTACATCCAGCACCATTACAAGTATAGTACATCCAGTACCATTACAAGTATAGTACATCCAGTACCATTACAAGTATAGTACATCCAGCACCATTACAAGTATAGTACATCCAGTGCCATTACAAGTATAGTACATCCAGCACCATTACAAGTATAGTACATCCAGTACTATTACATATATTTTACATCCAGCACCATTACAAATATAGTACATCCAGTACCATTACAAATATAGTACAGCCAGCACCATTACAAATATAGTACATCCAACACCAATACAAATTTAGTCCATCGAACACCATCACAAATATAGTACATCCAGTACCATTACATATATAGTACATCCAGTACCATCCCAAACATCGTCCATCGAACACCATTACAAACATAGTACTTCCAGTACCATCCCAAACATCGTCCATCCAACACCATTACAAACATAGTACATCCAGTACCATCCCAAAACATCGTACATCCAACACCATTACAAATATAGTACATCCAGTACCACCCCAAACATCGTACATCTAGCACCATCCCAAACATCCTCCATCCAACACTATTACAAATATAGTACATCCAGTACTTCAACAAACATCGTACATACAGTACTACCCCAAACATCGTACATCTAGCACCATCCCAAACATCGTACATCCAGTACCACCCCAAACATCGTACATCTAGCACCATCCCAAACATCCTCCATCCAACACTATTACAAATATAGTACATCCAGTACCATTACAAATATAGTCCATCCAGTACCATTACAAATATAGTACATCCAGTACCATCCCAAACATCGTCCATCCAACACCATTACAAATATAGTACATCCAGTACCATCCCAAACATCGTCCATTCAACACCATTACAAATATAGTACAACCAGTACCATTACAAATATAGTACATCCACCACCATTACAAATATAGTACATCCAGTACCATCCCAAACATCGTCCATTCAACACCATTACAAATATAGTACATCCAGCACCATTACAAATATAGTACATCCACCACCATTACAAATATAGTACATCCAGTACCATCCCAAACATCGTCCATTCAACACCATTACAAATATAGTACAACCAGTACCATTACAAATATAGTACATCCAGCACCATCCCAAACATCGTCCATCCAACACCATTACAAATATAGTACATCCAGTACCATTACAAATATAGTCCATCCAGTACCATTACAATTATAGTACATCCAACACCATTACAATTATAGTACATCTAGTACCATTACAAATATAGTACATCCAGCACCATCCCAAACATCGTCCATCCAACACCATTACAAATATAGTATATCCAGTACCATTACAAATATAGTACATCCAGTACCGTTACAAATATAGTACATCCAACACCATTACAAATATAGTACATCCAGTACCATCCCAAACATCGTCCATCCAACACCATTACAAATATAGTACATCCAACACCATTACAAATATAGTACATCCAGTACCATTACAAATATAGTACATCCAATACCATTACAAATATAGTACATCCAATACCATTACAAATATAGTACATCCAGCACCATTACAAATATAGTACATCCAGCACCATTACAAGTATAGTACATCCAGCACGATTACAAATATAGTACAGCCAGCACCATTACAAATATAGTACATCCAGTACCATTACAAATATAGTACATCCAGCACCATTACAAATGTAGTAATTCCAGTACCATTACAAATATAGTACATCCAGTACCATTACAAATATAGTCCATCCAGTACCATTACAAGTATAGTACATCCAGTACCATTACAAGTATAGTACATCCAGCACGATTACAAGTATAGTACATCCAGTACCATTACAAGTATAGTACATCCAGTACCATTACAAATAAAGTACATCCAGTACCATTACAAATATAGTACATCCAGTACCATTACAAGTATAGTACATCCAGTACCATTACAAGTATAGTACATCCAGCACCATTACAAGTATAGTACATCCAGCACCATTACAAGTATAGTACATCCAGCACCATTACAAGTATAGTACATCCAGCACCATCACAAGTATAGTACATCCAGCACCATTACAAGTATAGTACATCCAGTACCATTACAAGTATGGTACATCCAGCACCATTACAAGTATGGTACATCCAGTACCATTACAAGTATAGTACATCCAGTACCATTACAAACATAGTACATCCAGCACCATTACAAGTATAGTACATCCAGTACCATTACAAGTATAGTACATCCAGTACCATTACAAGTATAGTACATCCAGCACCATTACAAGTATAGTACATCCAGTGCCATTACAAGTATAGTACATCCAGCACCATTACAAGTATAGTACATCCAGTACCATTACAAATATTTTACATCCAGCACCATTACAAATATAGTACATCCAGTACCATTACAAATATAGTACAGCCAGCACCATTACAAATATAGTACATCCAACACCAATACAAATTTAGTCCATCGAACACCATCACAAATATAGTACATCCAGTACCATTACATATATAGTACATCCAGTACCATCCCAAACATCGTCCACCGAACACCATTACAAACATAGTACTTCCAGTACCATCCCAAACATCGTCCATCCAACACCATTACAAACATAGTACATCCAGTACCATCCCAAAACATCGTACATCCAACACCATTACAAATATAGTACATCCAGTACCACCCCAAACATCGTACATCTAGCACCATCCCAAACATCCTCCATCCAACACTATTACAAATATAGTACATCCAGTACCACCCCAAACATCGTACATCTAGCACCATCCCAAACATCCTCCATCCAACACTATTACAAATATAGTACATCCAGTACCATCCCAAAACAACGTACATCCAGTACTTCAACAAACATCGCACATCCAGTACTACCCCAACAGTTTGCTTACAGCACCTCCCCAAACATCGCACATCCAGTACTACCCCAACAGTTTGCTTACAGCACCTCCCCAAACATCGTACATCCAGTACCACCCCAACAGTTTGCTTACAGCACCTCCCCAAACATCGTACATACAGTACTACCCCAATAGTTTGCTTACAGCACCTCCCCAAACATCGTACATGCAGTATCACCCCAACATAGAGCTAACAGCGCCTCCCCAAACATCGTACATCCACTATTATCCCAACATAGAGCTTACAGCACCTCCCCAAACATCGTACATGCAGTATCACCCCAACATAGAGCTAACAGCACCTCCCCAAACATCGTACATCCAGTACTACCCCAACATAGAGATAACAGCACCTCCCCAAACATCGTACATCCAGTACTACCCCAACATAGAGCTTACAGCACCTCCCCAAACATCGTACATCCAGTACTACCCCAACATAGAGCTTACAGCACCTCCCCAAACATCGTACATCCAGTACTACCCCAACATAGAGCTTACAGCACCTCCCCAAACATCGTACATCCAGTATCACCCCAACATAGAGCTTACAGCACCTCCCCAAATATCGTACATCCAGTACTACTCCAAAATTGTGCTTACAGCAGCTCCCCAAACTTCGTACATCCAGTACTACTCCAAAATTGTGCTTACAGCAGCTCCCCAAACATTGATCTTACAGCACCACCCCAAACATTGCACATCCAGTATCACCCCAACATAGAGCTTCCAGCAGCTCCCCAAACTTCGTACATCCAGTATCACCCCAACATTGAGCTTACAGCAGCTCCCCAAACTTCGTACATCCAGTATCACCCCAACATTGAGCTTACAGCACCACCCCAAACATTGTACATCCAGTATCACCCCAACATAGAGCTTCCAGCAGCTCCCCAAACTTCGTACATCCAGTATCACCCCAACATAGAGCTTCCAGCAGCTCCCCAAACTTCGTACATCCAGTATCACCCCAACATAGAGCTTACAGCAGCTCCCCAAACTTCGTACATCCAGCACCACCACAACATTGTGCTTACAGCATCATCCCAAACATTGATCTTACAGCACCACCCCAAACATCGTACATCCAGTATCACCCCAACATAGAGCTTCCAGCAGCTCCCCAAACATCGTACATCCAGTATCACCCCAACATAGAGCTTACAGCAGCTCCCGAAACATCGTGCATGCATTATTACCCCAACATACAGCTTACAGCACCTCCCCAAACATCATATATCCAGTACTACCCCAACATTGTGCTTACAGCACCTCCCCAAACATCGTACATCCAGCACTACCCCAACATAGAGCTTACAACAGCTCCCCAAACATCGTACATCCTATACTATCCCAAAATAGAGCTTACAGCATCTCCCCAAACATCGTACAACCAGTACTACCCCAACACAGAGCTTACAGCCCCTCCCCAAACATCGTACATCCAGTATTACCCCAACATAGAGCTTACAACAGCTCCCCAAACATCGTACATTTAGTACTACCCCAACATAGAGCTTACAACAGCTCCCCAAACATCGTACATCCAGTACTACCCCAACATAGAGCTTACAACAGCTCCCCAAACATCGTACATCCAGTACTACCCCAACATAGAGCTTACAACAGCTCCCCAAACATCGTACATCCAGTACTATCCCAACATAGAACTTACAACAGCTCCCCAAACATCGTACATCCAGTACTACCCCAACATAGAGCTTACAACAGCTCCCCAAACATCGTACATCTAGTACTACCCCAACATAGAGCTTACAACAGCTCCCCAAACATCGTACATCCAGTACTACCCCAACATAGAGCTTACAACAGCTCCCCAAACATCGTACATCCAGTACTACCCCAACATAGAGCTTACAACAGCTCCCCAAACATCGTACATCCAGTACTACCCCAACATAGAACTTACAACAGCTCCCCAAACATCGTACATCCAGTACTATCCCAAAATAGAGCTTACAGCACCTCCCCAAACATCGTACATCCAGTACTACCCCAAGACATAGCTTACAGCACCTCCCCAAACATCGTACCTCCAGTACTACCCCAACATAGAGCTTACAGCACGTCCCCAAACATCGTACATGCAATATCACCGCAACATCGTGCAAAACATTGGCACTCCAAACACCCAGTTAATCGGGACTGATTGAGGACAGACCTTAAATTGTCAATATGAGCAGAATAGGAAGACCTCCAGTCCAATAGCACAAGTAAAGTTGAAGAGTGTGCAGGCAACCTGAATCCGATGAGGATCACATCTGACCTTTCTGAAGGAAAAGGCAGATATTAACAACATGGCCGGTTTGCAGCACTCCGCCATGCAGCATGCTTTACGATTACAAAGGAAATCCATTAAATACTTACGGGTTGCTACCTAAGATCAAATCCCATTTTGGGTAGAGGGGAATAAAGCTGTCTGCTCCATGCTTTGGCAAGCTGGGCCTTAGATCTGCAACAGAAGAACCATCCTTTTATTAGAATAAAACTACCAATTATGTATCACGTTAGTGCTTTTCCTATAGGAGAACAATCCACAAGGAGGGCATACATAATCTTACATAGATTTAGACCAATGTCGTGAAAACAATAAATAAAATAATCAGGCTTAAAAAGATTGAACAGAGTCAAAAGACATTAAGTAGCAGAATAAGATTAAGTGAAATAACAATTATAAGACAAAATAAATAGTCGAACTATCTGGAATATATTTGGCGATATAAGATAGAGATACTCCTTTAATTATTATTATTCCCGGACTATTTCGAGGTCCAGCAGATCTTATCACGCGTAGTGTAATATTAGATAACTTTGGATACGCCCACATTGCCAAAATCATCCAGCTGATTACTAAAGAAACAAATTACCAAAAGGATACTATGGCTAAAACAACACAAAAAAGTTATTTATGATACCAGTGGTGAAAATGGCCATTTTATTGTGAGTAGGAAGCTTGCGAAACGAGGCCTTAGGCCCAGTACAGTAATCCTAAGAACAATTTTAACACGTGTGTCATACACTATTTTAGACACTTCTCAATATTATAGACATATAATTATAAATAGGTTATTTTCCTATTTCAGGAAGTTCAAGCTTAATGGTCTGCGATATTCAGTTGTTGTCTTGCTTAGCATCAGTGCTGACAAAATGATGGCTTTCTCGCACAGAACGAAAACATTATATACAACGAAGGCAGTGTAGCAGTCGAAATTTTGGTCTCTCCGCTGCTTTCATTATTCCGTCTGGTTCAGCAGAATCCATTTTAATGACATTCAAATCATCCGCCATTTTATGGATCGATACGAGCTTTCACAGTCATAGCCTACTTGAATGAGACCGTGGACGCATAAAGCAAAGTTGGCCACATTGGAGTGTTATAATTTTATAACACTGAGTGATAGAATTTTCTACTTTTAACACTACTGACATCTTGTAAAAGGCCTACTTTTAGCAACAACTGACTAAATATACTGGCTTTAAAAGCTTCAAGTAATTCTATGCGGCTCCATACGCTTTAAAGCGTAATAACTATGCCCACCATGTGAAGAGTCCGTTATAGACGTTTATCAGGTCAAACAGGTATGGTAGAAATTCCTCCTCCGCCAGAACAAATGGACCCACCCATGTTTGTGTTTTTTTTTAACTGAAATTGAAGATTCGCTTTAGGAATACCTCTCTTGCACCGCTATGATATCGCACTTGTTCCCAGTGACTTACAGACAAGGCAATGAATGATTCATGTGCACCTCTATGGTACTGCACATATTTCCAGTGCCCTAGGAAACATGGCACATATCTGCCTCATGTGCACCTCTATGGTATTGCACATATTCCCAGTACCCTAGGAAACATGGCACATATCTGCCTCATGTGCACCTCTATGGTATTGCACATATTCCCAGTGCCCTAGGAAACATGGCACATATCTGCCTCAGGTGCACCTCTATGGTACTGCACATATTCCCAGTACCCTAGGAAACATGGCACATATCTGCCTCATATGCACCTCTATGGTACTGCACATATTCCCAATGCCCTAGGAAACATGGCACATATCTGCCTCATATGCACCTCTATGGTATTACACATATTCCCAGTGCCCTAGGAAACATGGCACATATCTGCCTCATGTGCACCTCTATGGTATTGCACATATTCCCAGTGCCCTAGGAAACATGGCACATATCTGCCTCATGTGCACCTCTATGGTACTGCACATATTCCCAATGCTCTAGGAAACATGGCAAATATGTGCCTCATATGCACCTCTATGGTACTGCACATATTCCCAATGCCCTAGGAAACATGGCACATATCTGCCTCATGTGCACCTCTATGGTACTGCACATATTCCCAATGCCCTAGGAAACATGGCAAATATGTGCCTCATATGCACCTCTATGGTACTGCACATATTCCCAATACCCTAGGAAACATGGCACATATCTGCCTCATGTGCACCTCTATGGTATTGCACATCTGCCCAATGACCTAGGAAACATGGCACATATCTACCTCATTTGTACCGCTATGGTATCTCTAATGTTCCTAAAACCTATGAAACTTGATACATGTTTGCCTCATTTGTAGCTCGATGATTTCTCTATTGTTACCTAAAACCTATGAAACTTGATACATGACTGCCTCATTTGTACCACAATGGTATTCCTAATGTTCCTAAAACCTATGAAACTTGATACATGACTGACTCATTTGTACCCCAATGGTATCTCTAATGTTTCCTAAAACCTATGAAACTTGATACATGGTTGCCAAATTTTACCTCTACGATATTTCTAATGTTACTAAAACATATGAAACATTATACTTGTATGCCTCATTTGTACCTCTATGATATCTCTAATGTTACTATAACCTATGAAACTTATTACATGTATGCCTCATTTTTACCTCTATGATATCTCTAATGTTACTAAATCCTATGAAAATTGATACATGTTTCCTCATTTTTACCTCTAAGATATCTCTAATGTTACTAAAACCTATGAAACTTGATACATGTTTGCCTTATTTGTACCACTATGATATCTCTAATATTACTATAACGTATGAAACTTATTACATGTATGCCTCATTTGTACCACTGAGATATCTCTAATGTTACTAAAACCTATGAAACTTGATACATGACTGCCTCATTTGTACCTCTATGATATCTCTAATGTTACTAAAACCTATGAAACTTGATACATGTTTGCCTCATTTGTACCACTATGATATCTCTAATGTTACAAAAACCTATGAAACTTGATACATGTTTGCCTCATTTGCACCACTATGATATCTCTAATGTTACAAAAACCTATGAAACTTGATACATATTTGCCTTATTAACACCGCTATGATATCCCTAATGTTATTAAAACCTATGAAACTTGATACATGTTTGCCTCATTTGTACCGCTATGATATCTCTAATGTTCCTAAAACCTATGAAACTTGATACATGTTTGCCTCATTTGTACCTCTATGATATCTCTAATGTTACTAAAACCTATGAAATTTGATAAATGTTTGCCCCATTTGTACCGCTATGATATCTCTAATGTTGTTCAAACCTATGAAACTTGATACATGTTTGCCTCATTAGTAGCGCTATATCTCTAATGTTATTAAAACCTATGACACTTGATAAACGTTTATCTCTTTTGTAAAGCTATGATATTTCTAATGATATTAAGACGTATGAAACTTGATACATGTTTGCCTCATTTGTACCGCTATGATACCTCTAATGTTCCTAAAACCTATGGAACTTGATACATGTTTGCCTCATTTGTGCCTCTATGATATCTCTAATGTTATTAAAACCTATGAAACTGGATACATGTTTGCCTCATTTATACCGCTATGATATCTTTAATGTTCCTAAAACCTATGGAACGTGATACATGTTTGCCTCATTTGTACCACTATGATATCTCTAATATTCATATAACCTACGAAACTTCATACATGTTTACCTCATTTGTACCTCTATGATATCTCTAATGTTTCTTAAAACCGATGAAACTTGATACATGAGTGCCTCATTTGTACCTCAATGATATACCTAATGTTACTAAAACCTATGAAACTTGATACATGTTTGCCTTATTTGTACCGCTATGATACCTCTAATGTTACTAAAACCTATGGAACTTGATACATGTTTGCCTCATTTGTACCGCTATGATATCTCTAATATTACTATAACCTATGAAACTTGATACATGTTTGCCTCATTTGTACCGTTACGATATCTCTAATGTTACTATAACCTATGAAACTTGATACATGTTTGCCTCATTTGTACCGCTATGATATCTCTAATGTTACTATAACCTATGAAACTTGATACATGTTTGCCTCATTTGTACCGCTATGATATCTCTAATGTTACTATAACCTATGAAACTTATTACATGTATGCCTCATTTTTACCTCTATGATATCTCTAATGTTACTAAATCCTATGAAAATTGATACATGTTTCCTCATTTTTACCTCTAAGATATCTCTAATGTTACTAAAACCTATGAAAATTGATACATGTTTGCTTCATTTGTACCACTATGATATCTCTAATATTACTATAACGTATGAAACTTATTACATGTATGCCTCATTTGTACCACTGTGATATCTCTAATGTTACTAAAACCTATGAAACTTGATGCATGACTGCCTCATTTGTACCTCTATGATATCTCTAATGTTACTAAAACCTATGAAACTTGATACATGTTTGCCTCATTTGTACCACTATGATATCTCTAACATTACTATAACGTATGAAACTTATTACATGTATGCCTCATTTGTACCACTATGATATCTCTAATGTTACTAAAACCTATGAAACGTGATACATGTTTGCCTCATTTGTACCACTATGATATCTCTAACATTACTATAACGTATGAAACTTATTACATGTATGCCTCATTTGTACCACTATGATATGTCTAATGTTACTAAAACCTATGAAACTTGATACACGTTTGCCTCATTTGTACCGCTTAGATATCTACAATGTTACTAAATCCTATGAAACTTGATACATGTTTTCTCATTTGTATCTCTATGATATCTCTAATGTTACTAAAAACTATGAAACTTGATACATGTTGACTCATTTGTACCTCTATGATATCTCTAATGTTTCTTAAAACCGATAAAACTTGATACATGAGTGCCTCATTTGTACCAAAATGGTATAGGTAATTCCTAAAACCTATGAAACTTGATACATGTTTGCCTCATTTGTACCGCTATGATATCTCTAATGTTACTAAAACCTATGAAACTTGATACATGTTTGCCTCATTTGTACCGCTATGCTATTTCTAATGTTATTAAAGCCTATGACACTTGATACATGTTTGCCTCATTTGTACCACTATGATATCTCTAATGTTATTAAATCCTATGACACTTGATACATGTTTGCCTCATTTGTACCGCTATGATATCTCTAATGTTATTAAAACCTATGAAACTTGATACATGTTTGCCTCATTTGTACCGCTATGATATCTCTAATGTTACTAAAACCTATGAAACTTGATACATGTTTGCCTCATTAATACAGCTATGATATCTCTAATGTTAGTAAATCCTATGAAACTTGATACATGTTTGCCTCATTTGTACTGCTATGATATCCCTAATGTTACTAAAACCTATGAAACTTAATACATGTTTACCTCATTTGTACCGCTATGATATCTCTAATGTTCCTAAAACCTATGAAACTTGATACATGTTTGCCTCATTTGTACCTCTATGATATCTCCAATGTTACTAAAACCTATGAAACTTGATACATGTTTGCCTCATTAATACAGCTATGATATCTCTAATGTTAGTAAATCCTATGAAACTTGATACATGTTTGACTCATTTGTACCGCTATGATATCTCTAATGTTATTAAAGCCTATGACACTTGATACATGTTTGCCTCATTTGTACCGCTATGATATATCTAATGTTATTAAAACCTATGAAACTTGATACATGTTTGCCTCATTTGTACCGCTATGATATCTCTAATGTTACTAAAACCTACGAAACTTGATACATGTTTGCCTCATTTGTGCTTCTATGATATCTCTAATGTTATTAAAACCTATGATACTTGATACAATTTTGCATCATTTGTACCGCTATGATTTCTCTAATGTTACTAAAACCTATGAATCTTGATACATGTTTGCCTCATTTGTACCACTATGATATCTCTAATGTTACTAAAACCTATGAAACCTGATACATATTTGCCTCATTTGTACCGCTATGATATCTCTAATGTTACTAAAACCTATGAAACTTGATACATGTTTGCCTCATTTGTACCGCTATGATATCTCTAATGTTACTAAAATCTATGAAACTTGATACATGTTTGCCTCCTTAATACAGTTATGATATCTCTAATGTTAGTAAATCCTATGAAACTTGATACATGTTTGCCTCATTTGTACTGCTATGATATCCCTAATGTTACTAAAACCTATGAAACTTAATACATGTTTGCCTCATTTGTACCGCTATGATATCTCTAATGTGCCTAAAACCTATGAAACTTGATACATGTTTGCCTCATTTGTACCTCTATGATATCTCCAATGTTACTAAAACCTATGAAACTTGATACATGTTTGCCTCATTAATACAGCTATGATATCTCTAATGTTAGTAAATCCTATGAAACTTGATACATGTTTGCCTCATTTGTACCGCTATGATATCTCTAATGTTATTAAAGCCTATGACATTTGATACATGTTTGCCTCATTTGTACCGCTATGATATCTCTAATGTTACTAAAACCTACGAAACTTGATACATGTTTGCCTCATTTGTGCCTCTATGATATCTCTAATGTTATTAAAACCTATGATACTTGATACATTTTTGCATCATTTGTACCGCTATGATTTCTCTAATGTTACTAAAACCTATGAATCGTGATACATGTTTGCCTCATTTGTACCACTATGATATCTCTAATGTTACTAAAACCTATGAAACCTGATACATATTTGCCTCATTTGTACCGCTATGATATCTCTAATGTTACTAAAACCTATGGAACTTGATACATGTTTGTCTCATTTGAACCGCTATGATATCTGTAATGTTATTAAAACCTATGAAACTTGATACATGTTTGCCTCATTTGTGCCGCTATGATATCTCTAATGTTACTAAAACGTATGAAACTTGATACATGTTTGCCTCATTTGTGCCTCTATGCTATCTCTAATGTTATTAAAACCTGATACCTGATACATGTTTGCCTCATTTGTACCGCTATGATTTCTCTAATGTTACTAAAACCTATGAAACTTGGTACATGTTTGCCTCATTTTTGCCGCTATGACATCTCTAATATTACTAAAACCTATGAAACTTGATACATGTTTGCCTCATTTGTACCGCTATGATATCTCTAATGTTACTAAAACCTATGAAACTTGATACATGTTTGGCTCATTTGTGCCGCTATGATATCTCTAATGTTACTAAAACGTATGAAACTTGATACATGTTTGCCTCATTTGTGCCGCTATGATATCTGCAATGTTACTAAAACCTATGAAACTTGATACATGTTTGCCTCATTTGTACCGCTATGATATCTGCAATGTTACTAAAACCTATGAAACTTGATACATGTTTGCCTCATTTGTACCGCTATGATATCTCTAATGGTACTAAAACCTATGAAACTTGATACATGTTTGCCTCATTTGTACCGCTATGATATCTCTAATGTTATTAAAACCTATGAAACTTGATACATGTTTGCCTCATTTGTACTACTATGATATCTCTAATGTTGCTAAAACCTATGGAACTTGATACATGTTTGCCTCATTTGTACCACTATGATATCTCTAATGTTATAAAAACGTATGAAACTTGATACATGTTTGCCTCGTTTGTATCGCTTTGATATCTCTAATGTTATTAAAACCTACAAAACTTGATACATTTTTGCCTCATTTGTACCGCTATGATATCTCTAATGTTACTAAAACCTATGGAGCTTGATATATGTTTGCCTCATTTGTACCGCTATGATATCTCTAATGTTACTAAAACCTATGAAACTTGATACATGTTTGCCTCATTTGTACCGCTATGATATCTCTAATGTTATTAAAACCTATGAAACTTGATACATGTTTGCCTCATTTGTACCTCTATGATATCTCTAATGTTCCTAAAACCTATGAAACTTGAAACATGTTTCCTCATTTGTGCTTCAATGCTATGGCTTCATGTTTCCAAAGACATCTGATGCTGGCATATGATAGCGATTATACAAATGTAGAAAACCAGGATTCTCTTTCGGAAAATAAGAAAAAGAATTGGAATTCCTATCTAACGCGCAAACAGTCAATTTATAGTGGTTTGGGTAATAGGTTTGAGGTTTGCGTACTGAAGGTATCTAGTTTTTGCTTTTACTCCCAATAGAACTATGCATCTTTCCATTGCCCTTTACAGACCATGCTGTGTAAGTCAGTTGTTTACTGCTGGCCTACTACCAAGTTATCGGGTTCAAACCCGACCCAGGCCGATAGATTTTAATTGTAATTTCAGCACAATGGCGGTGCTGACGTAATTGTGGCAAATGATTAACAAACAAAAGTATTTGTTTTATTTTACACTTCAAAATATCTGTATAGTTTTTCATTTTCGACATATTTAACGACATTTTATAAAGCCTATATAATTATTGTATTTATGAAACATCCTCTCTGTTCGTGCCCTTAAATGCACTTCGCTTATAAGAAGTTACATAACTTCAGACATATGTTATTCACATGAGACGTTTCCTAAGTGCGGAGCTTCAAAAGCAGAAAACGTTTGTCTGTGATACAATCCTACAATGTTTTAATTTTCGACATGCACAGATAAGGAACAACTGGAAGCAATGGACAAGCTTTCTCGCTTGTTATGCATGACAAATTGCATAGCACACAAACAAAATTACGATTTCTTAATCTGGGTGTGCAACTTAGTGATAAAACCCACGTTAAAGTTCCAGCTGTAAAGACGTACAACTGAGTTTACGTAAATCAAAATATTCATAATAGCGAAATCGGCCTTTTAATGTCGATTCCTTTAGCTGTATATTGGTGTTAGTGAAAAGAGGTTTTAGTATGTGTTTCTTTAGCTGCATATTGGTGTTAGTGAAACCAGGTCTTAGTATGTGTTCCTATAGCTTATTATAACTGTTGGTGAAACCAGGTCTTAGTATGTGTTCCTTTAGCTGCATATTGGTGTTGGTGAAACCAGGTCTTAGTATGTGTTCCTTTAGCTCATTATAACTGTTGGTGAAACCAGGTCTTAGTATGTGTTCCTTTAGCTACATATTGGTATTGGTGAAACCAGGTCTTAGTATGTGTTCCTTTAGCTGCATATTGGTGTTAGTGAAACCAGGTCTTAGTATGTGTTCCTTCAGCTCATTATAACTGTTGGTGAAACCAGGTCTTAGTAAGTGTTCCTTTAGCTGCATATTGGTGTTAGTGAAACCAGGTCTTAGTATGTGTTCCTTTAGCTGCATATTGGTGTTAGTGAAACCAGGTCTTTGTAAGTGTTCCTTTAGCTGCATATTGGTGTTAGTGAAACCAGGTCTTAGTATGTGTTCCTTTAGCTCATTATAACTGTTGGTGAAACCAGGTCTTAGTAAGTGTTCCTTTAGCTGCATATTGGTGTTAGTGAAACCAGGTCTTTGTAAGTGTTCCTTTAGCTGCATATTGGTGTTAGTGAAACCAGGTCTTAGTATGTGTTCCTTTAGCTCATTATAACTGTTGGTGAAACCAGGTCTTAGTAAGTGTTCCTTTAGCTCATTATAACTGTTGGTGAAACCAGGTCTTAGTAAGTGTTCCTTTAGCTCAATATAACTGTTGGTGAAACCAGGTCTTAGCATGTGTTCCTTTAGCTCATTATAACTGTTGGTGAAACCAGGTCTTAGTATGTGTTCCTTTAGCTGCATATTGGTGTTGGTGAAACCAGGTCTTAGTATGTGTTCCTTTAGCTCATTATAACTGTTGGTGAAACCAGTTCTTAGTAAGTGTTCCTTTAGCTGCATATTGGTGTTGGTGAAACCAGGTCTTAGTAAGTGTTCCTTTAGCTCAATATAACTGTTGGTGAAACCAGGTCTTAGTAAGTGTTCCTTTAGCTGCATATTGGTGTTGGTGAAACCAGGTCTTAGTAAGTGTTCCTTTAGCTCAATATAACTGTTGGTGAAACCAGGTCTTAGCATGTGTTCCTTTAGCTCATTATAACTGTTGGTGAAACCAGGTCTTAGTATGTGTTCCTTTAGCTGCATATTGGTGTTGGTGAAACCAGGTCTTAGTATGTGTTCCTTTAGCTCATTATAACTGTTGGTGAAACCAGGTCTTAGTAAGTGTTCCTTTAGCTGCATATTGGTGTTGGTGAAACCAGGTCTTAGTATGTGTTCCTTTGGCTCATTATAACTGTTGGTGAAACCAGGTCTTAGTAAGTGTTCCTTTAGCTCAATATAACTGTTGGTGAATCCAGGTCTTAGCATGTGTTCCTTTAGCTCATTATAACTGTTGGTGAAACCAGGTCTTAGTATGTGTTCCTTTAGCTCAATATAACTGTTGGTGAAACCAGGTCTTAGCATGTGTTCCTTTAGCTCATTATAACTGTTGGTGAAACCAGGTCTTAGTATGTGTTCCTTTAGCTGCATATTGGTGTTGGTGAAACCAGGTCTTAGTATGTGTTCCTTTAGCTCATTATAACTGTTGGTGAAACCAGGTCTTAGTATGTGTTCCTTTAGCTCAATATAACTGTTGGTGAAACCAGGTCTTAGCATGTGTTCCTTTAGCTCATTATAACTGTTGGTGAAACCAGGTCTTAGTATGTGTTCCTTTAGCTGCATATTGGTGTTGGTGAAACCAGGTCTTAGTATGTGTTCCTTTAGCTCATTATAACTGTTGGTGAAACCAGGTCTTAGTATGTGTTCCTTTAGCTGCATATTGGTGTTGGTGAAACCAGGTCTTAGTATGTGTTGTTTTAGCTCATTATAACTGTTGGTGAAACCGCCTCTTAGTGCATGTCCCTTTAGATTATAACCAAGTTTCGGCCCCGGTACTACACATCTCCAAATATGGTTATTATTCTCTGCAGTAATGGTATCCCACAGTAAAACACTGTATACCATCCACACCTAATAGCTGCCACTTTTTCACATTTATTACTTGGTCCTTTCAAATTCTTAAAGCAATGATACGTTGTGTTTTGGAAATGATTTTGGTTTTCTCTGATAGTTCAGCCAGCAGCCAACCGCACTGGAGGGACCCTGTGATAAATGTGAAAAAGTGGCAGTTATTAGGTGTGGATGGTGTACAGTGGGATAACATTACTGCAGGAATAATAACCACATTTGGAGATGTGTAGTACTCCCGAGAAGCTTCTCACATGAAACCAATCGCCCTTATTAATATGTCAATAACTCACTCGCCTTATACAAATTTGTATAACTACCTGTTTTGACATCACAAACATGTTGGGAGAAAACAAATCACATTTTTACCCCCCCCCCCCCATGATACAGTTTGCTTTGAGTGTAGCGATCGGAAAGAAAATGAGAGCCAAGTTGCCAGTTTAACTTCCGCGACATTATGGTGATAGCAGTCCTGATCCACAGTTTTAGCGCATAAACCCCACAATTTTGAAATTGATTTGTCTGTGATAGGGCAGGTACCTCGATAACAAAATGCTTTGCCCTTTTTACATGGAAAACCGTCCATTTTATAAACATTGGCGTGGCAAACTTCTGAAATGCCCTCACAATGTTCAGCAAAATCACGACATAATGTGCCTTTAATTTCCAAATTACAACCCTTCCTTTCTGTACAAGAAGAGTTAAGTTGCAACCAACATGTTGGCGCATCCCCACATGAATTATTATCACATTTTTACTTCCTCTAAACGCACTATGTGCATAGTGTATAGAGATGGTGTTGTAAAACGCCCAAAAATTGGATGTCTAGATTTCACAGGAAATACATGTTTTGAAACCCCCTGAATACAAAAGTTAGAAAAAAGTTCGTATGTATGCGTGTGTTTGTGTGTCTGTAAACAGCATTGCTCAAAAACGAAAATACCTTTAAATACCAAGCTGGGCATTTAAGTTTGATATCTTCTAGGGATACGACACGAAGATTTTCAAGGACATCCTCCAACCCCAAACTACTATTTACATGGAACATTTTTCGAAATTTTTTATTTTCTTAAAAATGTCTACTGATTTTCATTAAAATACCTTATGTATAAAATATTTTTATGACAAACGAAATATAGGTGTACCTTGAATTTTCTGGGAATAGCGTCTGAAGACCTCTTCATTCTGGATGAATTTTATATACCTGGAAAACCGTAAAAGATACACAAAAACTTACTGCACAAAAAACGTAGATCTCATTAAAACACACAATTTGTCATATATATTGGTGGACTTAATCATTTTCGAGATATCCCGGATTATTAATTTCAATTTTAGCCACTTAAGTTTTCTCTAACGAGAAGACATCTTTCTTCTCGTTTCTCGTTTGTTTATTCCTGGAAAGCAGAGAGATTGGAATTTCAATTGTTTTACATAGCAACCGGCTTTTATAGTACGACACTATCGCTATATGACGTGCATCTTCTTATTTCCCTTCTACTTACAAGAAAGCTGGCAATAAGACTAATTCTGCTTGCGTTTATCTTGATTAGAATGATGTAAATAACAGATTAATGTTTTGAATAAAAGGTTTGTTTACCGAACAGCTACAGGACATGCGAATGGAACACATTTTACCCAAGGAACCAAGTAATAAAAACAATTTCTGCTAATATGTGCCTCGATCATCATGAGATAGACAGAAGAATAAGCTTTTTAACAATAATTTGTTACAGAGATGTACAGAAAGTCATGTGAATCGATCACATCAGTTTCTTCACCTTGTACCACCACCTGATTTCCGCAAACTGGACTTTAAAATAGGTGTACAGGTGTATTTCGAAAGCAGAAATCAATATTATGATGTAACGAATGATTTAGTTCTTGTAAATTACAAGAGCTACAACGATTAGGTAATGTGGAGCTGATTGATACCCTCATAATGCAACATTGGTCACATTCACAACATTCCAAAAGAATGACCAATTTTGTACCTCATTGTTCATATCATCATTTATTATTGCGCCAGGTTACTCACATTGAGTATGGACACGCCGTTCCTATGGTGTAGAAGTTAGCAAATGTGCATGGTCATTTAGGTATACTGGAACTAAATGTCAATTAATACTTGAGAGCTATTATCGCTAACATAGACCTGATTAAACTTTGACACTTTTCAGTGTAATTGAAACACTCAACGGGACACACAAAGCATGAGCTATATTGGCTAAGTGCAAGCCATGTTTTCCACTTAATCTGAGTTTTCTATCCACAACCAATAGCATACATGATACAAATCTAAGTTGTTCTTGTTACGCAGTCCCTTATAATTAAGCAGATAGATAGGCATCTTTATCGGTGTCAAACTAGTACACTTGTCACATAAACAGTTACTGCACGAGTCGTTGAGCATGCGTGCATATTTAAAACACAAGTTAAAAATGATAGAAGGCAACAAATAAGAAAATTCAAGAAAAAGTAAGAGAAAAACCATAGACATACATTGATTTTGACTTACTAGTAAATTTAATCTGGCTTCGCGCGCTTTAGATAGGAAATTACCGATGTGTTGTCAATTCCTCTGGTCAACCAGTAGTTCCCAACATGCCAATCTCCTTCTAGAGTGAGTTAAACATTTTACTTTTAGTTTACTTGATCACTGGTTCTCCCACTGTGTCTGTCATTTTCTGTGTCTAACCTTCCAGCCTAAACGATACAATTTCTGATATTTTCTTTCTTCCTAAACAAAGAATAAATGCCTCTTACCCTAGTTCAGTTTTATTTCGTTTGTTAGAGTTAGAAAGGGTTTAATTTTACAACTCAATTCAATTTCCTGCCGACTGATGTCTGTTAATCTTCTTTTGACGTATTTCCATATGTTTTTGTCATTTGTTTCGTCTCCCCGACAGGCTTCTGACTCCAAGGCATCCGCTTGTAAATCCTATGCAGGGGGGCCGTCAGTTCTAAATATGGGGAGGGTAAACCGACTACGAAAAATCTATAACGAAATGTATATTGTAGCTTCTGCAAAGGTTTTTATCGATTAGGAGGACAGAGGAAATATTTTTTCATTGACTTTATACCAAGATATAGATTTTAGGATTTTTCCGTAAAACATTCACCATACATTAAAGTGTATAGTTCTAATTAACGCATGTTTTGAACACCACTGTTGCGCTGGTTAAACGAGTATGCCAAACTTTATAACCATTTTTCTCAGGTACAATTTTGTTGTTATTTTCCCATATTAAAAAGACTTATCTTCTCCCACAAAAATTTAGCTAGAGTTCTGAAAATGTACCCAAAGCAGAGTTTATATTTGTAATAATATTTCTTTTCAGAGCTTTCATATCAGTCATGGAGCTTAAAAATAATATTATGTATAATTATGCTCTGCTTTTTCCAGCTCTATTACTATTTTCGGTACAATAAAATACACCATCCACTATAGAAATATTTCAACTCAAAAATTGTTACATAGGCAGTAGAGAATGCAATTTTATAAAAATGGTGTATGCAGCCCAGATATTGGATAAAACATTAGGTTTCACCCAATTAAGTAAACTAATTAGTTAATCCACAATGAAAATACACATTTGAACTAAACTTGGTGTAAACACTTCTCTTTTTGTCGGTAATAACTCTACAAAAATTATAGCTGTAGCCAAATACTTTAGAAAATCACTTTTTCTGTTTTCTTAAACTGAAGTACCTAGAATGATTAACTTTGGCAAGAATAGTTTTCTACTCACTAGTAGACGCTAGAGGGTAGAGAAAGCCATGTGAATGTGACACATTCAGATTTTGGATAGATACGAACTCGAAGAAATAGTCGCCAAGTTCTTCTTTGAATAAAATAAAATAGTTTTTCTACGACGGAGCGTAATAGAGTAGTTGACGAGCTCATTTCAGATCGCAAACTACGGAATCCACACGCAAAGAAGTGCAGCAAGCGTAAAATAAAATGTTATGGATCGTTCGTTTAGCATTACTAAGAAGTCAAATTATAGCAGACCGTGACAAACCAATATTATTGTTGTTCTGTGAGCTATTTTGAGCAAATGGCAGATTTTGAGAATTATGATATCCTTAGAGCTGTAAAAGAAGCAGAATCAAATTTACTACCTGCTAAATCCCGAAAAGTTTATGAGGCATAATATGAGAAATTTATGAAAAGGTGTTTAGTAAAGAACGAACTATAACCCTTGGTGAATGGCTCAAACCTCAAATTTATTTCATCTTTCGTTGCTAATATCAGAAAATTCTCGTATGATACGCGAGCGTGAAGTTTCTTTTTTATTCTCGACAGCGGCGTCTCGTTTCGCAATATTCCCGCTCGAATCAAAAACTTGACGCTCTACATCATATATAAGCTTTGTCATCACCGCCCTGAAAGAATCAACTGCTAAACCATTTGTACACACATTAATTTTTCATATATGATTCATAAACATTGTTTATATTACTTTTGTTTACCTCTATCTTCATATTTATTTTGCTTTTCTATTTTTTACTTTTGTCTTTGATAACGTTAACCTGCACTTTGTAATTGAAGCTTACTTTTATCATTTTTATGTTTGTATAATTTCAATTGTTAGTTGCTATTGTCAAGTATTTTGTCTCTAGTGGCAGCCTGTATATAAGGAAGCAAGTCTTTGAATACACAGTTAATAAAGTAGAACTTCTGCAACTTTTATCATCCGCAAAACAAAAACTTCCAGTAACAGGCAGAATACATTAGTTTTACAGTTTTATGACACATGAATTTGAAACCTTGTACTTGAACAACCTGACAGCGAATTTGGTAAATCACAAAATATCATAAGTGTATAAGAACCCTCGCTGTTCCACAATATTACTGTCAGAAGTTGAATCAACAGGAAAAGAAAGAATAAACATGACTTACATGACCTTGCATGATTCAACATGTGCTTCCTGCAAGCAAGTAAGCATACAAGTGACCTAGTGAATGCTTTCAACTGCTTACCCAACTTTGTGAACTTTTGTTTGATGGAAAGCACAAAGAACTTGTTATACCCTATCTTGTGGAACACGAGTCACAGGACGAATTTGATCATCAGCATCTGTACAGGAAGCATACCAACTTGACCACACTATACGAGGGCGAATCGAAAAGTAACGCAATATATATAGAAGTCCATTTCCCTGGAGTATAGCCACCTGCGGACTGCTTTCACTTCCGCATCTGTCGCAAAGCGTTGGCCGGTCAGGAATTTATTCATGTGACCAAACAGATGAAAGTCCGACGGTGCAAGATGCTGGAACACCTCCCAACCAAATTTGGTGATTTTCTGACGAACGGCAGCAGCAACATGGGGGCGAGCATTGTCATGAAGAAATTTGAAACGTCAGTATTAATGTGGTATTTGTCACATAGGGCACAACGCAACTTCACGACTCCTTTCAGAAACTCATGCCCTTCTGCGGTGTAACGCTTTAAGTGATCCAAGCTTGTCATCATTCGCTGGCCCTTGTGGTTGTGTCAGGTTGTTAGGCACCCAGCGAGCACTAACTTTAGGACATTTCAACAGGTCATGAACAATAGCATACATTGCACCATAGGAAATGTTGAACTCTTACGATAAGGTTCGCAGTTCACACGCTGATCGTTCAAAATTGCAGCTTTAATGACTCTTTCATTCCGCGGGGTTGCAGCTGTTACCGGCCTCCCGGGGTGTGGCGAATCACTAAGGTTCACACGACCCTGTTGGAAGAATACACACTACCTGGAGGCATGGCTATGGTCCATACAATCATTTCCAGACACACCACTGTTTTCCTTTGGCTCACAAATATCGAACCAAACCTCTGTGCTCTTCAATCGTGGACGACAGTGACATGGGCGCCACCCTTCACGCTTTTCTCGCTAGAGCTGCACATGAAACAAAAACTACCTTCTGTAGGGAAAGCTTCAAGCTATATCTGTGCGAAATTGCAACATTCCAGCTGCAATACCAAGGCAGAAAAACATTGTGCGTTACTCTTCGATCCACCCTCGTATTTACGGTCCGATAGCATATGTGGGTGATAGTGGATGGTTCCTTTCAAACGAAGGAAGTACACTATATAGCAACAATGTAATGTGCGCTGGCACAAAATGTTCCTAAATGACATGCAGTAGAATTAGGTGACGTCATTAAAATGCCCGCAGCAGTTCTGCTAATAATCGCCATTCACCAAATTTACTTTTCCAGTGATGAGCAGCATGGTAGTCGTTTTCCATTCACATGACTTTCCCTAGCAGTTTCACAAACTTCTCTCACAAAATATTACTCTTTCATCTACATAAAACTAATCAAGATGAACATTAACAGAAATTGTCTTATTACTTGCTTCCTTGTATATGAAGGGAAATAAACACAGCTAAAGCGATAGTCAAAACTTTTATAAGCTGGCCGCTATGTGAAGCAATTCAACCTGATTATCTTTGCAGATCAGGAGTAAAACAAAAGAGATGAAACAAAAGAGGACTTCTCCTTTGAGAAAAGTTTAAGTGCTTTAAATTGAAAGAAATAACAAAGAATATCTCGAAAGGGTTTAACGTATATGACATAAATTGTGTGTTTTAAAGAGATATGTGATCTAAGGGTAACATGGTAGCCTCTGGGTCCCAAGATCGCGGGTTCAAACCCGGTGGAGGGCGATGGATGTTTACAACCGTGAAAAACCTTAACAAGGTTACCTTCGGATGGACAGTAAAGCCGCTGGTCCCGTGTCGTAGATTTACATGTAAAAGAACCTCAAGACTGATAAAGAGGCAAAATGAAGCGGTCTTTCACGCCCTTATAGCATGGGACGCTAAAAACCACAGCAGTTGAAGAGCAAAACTCAATTTAATTCCCCACCTTGTGCGAGAAGCCTCTCTACGTTTAGTACATACTTGGCAATAATATGAGCATTAACAACGTGTATGATCAGTTTGAAATTCTAAACTAATAATGGTAACTTTTTGGAATTTGTGCCGCAGATGTAATATAATAGAAATAATTTAAAGTGCAAATTTCATCCATTTTGCTCCAATGGAGAATACGGTCAAATTTGTTTATGCTTGTTACGTCACTAAAAAGGTCCCTTGCCCCCAAAAAAAAAAAAAAAAAAAAATTGGTCTAATATTTGAACCTTAGGTTCACAATATATCTACTTTTTGAAACTTCCCTAGGCTTTTCTATGTCTGCTTTTGTTTAGGCTCCAAAACTGTTTAAAGTTATAATCTGATTTTTTTGTCATAAACATATATTTTTTTTTATATGAAAATTGAAAACATATGCCTAAATACATCAGACAGTAAACACTAGGGTAATTCTCATTCATTATACCTCTGTGCATATGTATACAGCAAATTTTATTTGTGTAACAGAAAAACTGTTCCGCAAATATCGATAGCGAGAAAACAAGGAAAGATTTGAATGCATGGCTCACATTAAAATCCACCAGCTTTCCTTTTCCTCTCCTCTGCTGCTGCCTTTTCTTCTCCACAATCGTTTTTTACTTTGCATGATGCGAATGAGTTCTCGTCAAACAGAAGTTCTTTTGCCGAGTCCAGTACAGCTTCGGCACTAATGCTTTGCTGCAGCACCAGCTAACCAATGTGTAATATTTACAATTATTATACATTTTTTATATTCAGGAAAGTTTAAATTATTTTATGGAATTAAAATAATAAAGTCGATTTTTTGTGATTTTTCATGAACTTTCAGTCATACATGCAGGTGTAAGGAAGTTGCAGTGTTCCTGGTTTCCTGTGTCCCCAGTTTCTGCAACAAGCTTGTGT